>JANVCQ010049268.1:0-10879 GCA_025531925.1 Erythroxylum plowmanianum
CTGCAAAGGGAGGACTTTGTGGAATCGCCATGCAAGCTTCTTATCCCACTGTCTGATTAGAGATCATCGTCATTTACGCGATTACGTCTTTTCAATTCAATAATCATTATGTTTGTACATATCGATTTTTGTAGACGTATTGTGTTGGGTGTGTTGGGTGTGTCTTCCTTCATGCATGTATGGGAAAGTAGAGTTCTTTTTCCATCTAAACTATTGCTTTTGCTGGGCTCACAGTGGTTCATACATCTTGTTATTTATAAGTATTATGTATATGATTAGCAATTTTTAATACATCTAATAACTATACTTAATGTTGTGATAAACTCAATGGTGTAGGAAAATTCCGGTGCATGCATCTTATGCACACAGTGCGGAAAACAAAAAAAGTTTGTTCCGGGACTTTCCCAAAGTCCAAGATCTGTGCCTATGTAAGAAAATACCAATAAACTTATCTGAAAACATGTTCAGAACATATATATATATGATTGATTAATTTGTGTATATATATATATATATATATATATATATATATATATATAATTCATGATATTTACACAAATTAATCATTCATATAATAACCATGCACCTTGTGTGTAGTCTCCTTTGTTCTTTGATCTTCAACTTGTCGGGTTGTCGCAAACTACAATGATTAAAACAAACCGTCTCCAACAGTATCCACGTATAGATCAGAGAAACTAACCGAATCAAATCTTTGATTCAGAAATGACTAGAACAAAAGCAATAGTGCTAGCTCTCTTCTTTGTTCTATGGAGAGTAAAATTGTGAAAGAGAATGAAGAGGAAGAAGAGGAGAATAAGGTGAGAATCGTGAAGATGGCTTCCTTAACCATTTTCACGATTAGCATCATCTTATTTGCTTTTTGCTTTTGTCTTTTATTATTTTTGTCTTTTATCATTTAAAGACAATAAATGCATAACTTTAAAGAAACCTTTCTCATCTTACACGTTGACTGAGGTGATTCAGTCACACTAGGGTCGATCATACTGTGTCCTGGGTCTGAAAAAAGCACCAGAGACCTATTTCAGCAATATCGATGTCGCGATCTCATAGAGACATATTCCAATCTCATCGGGATCCATTTGGTTATATTGCTCTCTATATAATAGATCTTTATCCAAAACTATTTACGAATCCTATCCAAGTCACTCTTATGCGTGTGACTTATTAAGTTCTCGGTTATGTTGGCCACTTGGATTAACACTTAATCCAAGCAAGTCATGAGTAGCATCCAGAACACATCATGACCCCCATTACTCTATATGTTAATGAAGACATTCTTCACGACACATGTACTCCGGCCAGAGATTTCTAAGTAATGACCCCGATAAAAGGCTATGAGTATCATCTTCTACTATCACAGAAGTGATGAATCCTTTATTGACTACCAAATTACCTTTGAATATCTCAAGCTATATCCAATAACTACCCTATGAGTGACCTCTATAAGGCAACAAGGAATGGAGTCAAAGCACAGAATCAATATCCAAGAAATCCTTGAATACCTTAAGTTTAAGGATACGTGCACCATTACTATGATGAGATTATCACTGACATTAGAATAAGACATCCATGAGATGATCTCATGGTAGGTCATCCAACGTACTTACTACTTCTAGTAAGCATCCACATCTTAACTCTAAACATCTCATGTTTACAGTTTCTGAGATCCATTGCTTGATCAAATTAAGGAGTTTGACATGTGCTACTCTATTCAGATTAACGATGTCCAGTCTTATTAATCCTATGACTAGGGATAATTTAGATACTGACATAATTGCACATAATAAGAACCTTAGTAGTATTATCACATTATGATTTCCTTCATGCTATGTCATATATCATGGAATTCATTAATTTACTTATAGATGAATATCAATTCATAAATAATGAACACTAAATTAATGAAATATCACTTTCTTATTATTGAAAATAAAGTTTGTACACAACTTTGTACAAAACGCGCTAAAGGCAATTGCCTTTAGGATACTACTCTAACAAATCTCCTACTTGACTTAAAGCTAATCACCTTAGTATCTAATACCATAGGCGAGTACATGAGAATCAAAGCTATTCTGTGACAATGGCTTCGTCAACGGATCAGTAATATTATGCTCAGTGGGAATTCTCTCTATATGTGCATCACATCAACTAATGATCTCCCTAATCAGATGATATCTGTAAAGTATGTGTTTGGACTATTGATAAGATCTTGGTTCCTTCGCCTGCGCAATAACCCCATTATTGTCGCAATACAACTGTATAGGCCCATCACTACGAGGAACCATACCAGGTTCAGTAATGAACTTCTTGATCCAAACATCTTCCTTTGTTTTGTTTGAAGCCACAATGTACTTTGCCTCAGTTGTTGAATAGACAGTCATCTCTTATTTGGAACTCGTCCAACTGACTACCCAGTCATTCAACATGAATATATAAGCTGACTGAGATTTGAAATCATCCTTATCAGATTGAAAATTGGCATCTATATGCCCGGTCATTTTTAAATTTCCATCTCTATATATCTAGAAAACATCCTTAGTCTTTCGCAAGTACTTAAGGATGTTCCTGATAGCCACCCAGTGACCCTCACTAGGATCTGATTGCTATCTGCTCGTAACACTTAAAGCTTATGATACATCATGTCTCGTACATAGCATAATGTATATGATAGATCCTACAGCAGATGTATACAGGATCATATTTATGCGTATCCTCTCATTTTGTGTCTTAGGACACATAGATTTCGAGAGTGTTATCCTATGAGTCATGGGAAGATACCCTCTTTTGAATTGCTCCATGCTAAACCTCTTTAGAATCTTGTTTATGTACATTGATTGTGAAAGACCAAGCAACATTTTCGATCTATCTCTGTAGATTTTATCCCAAGGATATAAGTTACTTTACCAAGATCTTTCATAGCAAATTGTTTAGACAATTAAAACTTTATAGATTATAGCATAGAGACATTATTTCCTAGCAATAATATGTCATCTACATATGGCACAAAGAATATGATTGCACTCCCACTAACCTTCTTATACTCAGAGGGTTCATTCAGATTTTGTAAGAAATCAAACTCTTTGATTATCTCATCATAGTGGATATTCCAATTCTTAGATGCTTGTTTCAATCCTTAGATGGATTTCTGAAGCTTACATACCTTTTCACCATCATAAGAGATAAAGCCCTTTGGTTATGTCATATGCACATCCTTGGCTAGATTTTCATTTAGGAAAGCCGTCTTCACATCCATTTTCCATATCTCATAATCATAATGAGTGGCAATGGTTAGGACTATCATAATGAATTTAAGCATTGCTACTAGGCTGAAGGTCTTTTAGTAGTCAATTCCTTGTCTTTGACAGAAACCTTTGGCCACAAGCCTTTCTGTACGGGTAATCACATTACTATCCATGTCAGTTTTCTTTTTGAAAACACATTTACACCCTATAGGTTTTATTCCTTCAGATGTCTCAACCAAAATCCATACTTGGTTTTCATATATGGAATTCATTTCTGTTTTCATGGCGCTAAGCCATTTCTCAAACTCTGAACGCTTCATAACCTTTTTATAGGTAGTAGGCTCATTATCTTCTATGAGCATTATGTCATTCTGTTCAATCACAAGAAATCCATATCTCTTAGGAACAAAGCGATTCTATATGACCTACGAACTTCTTATGTTGAAGAAGGTTGAATTGTTACTTCACCTGTATGAGTCACAGTCTCAGGTTCAGGTAGTTGATCCACATCTGCTCGAGCATCTTAAACTTCTTCAAGTTCAATTTTGCTCCCACTGTTTTCTTTTAAAATAAACTCTTTCTTTAAAAATACAACATGCTTTGAAACAAACAACTTTTGTTCCTTAGCAAGGTAAAATTGATATCTCCTTGTTTCTTTAGGATATCCTACGAGCAAACACTTGTCAGACTTCACATCAAACTTATCTGACTGTATTCGCTTCACATAAGTTAGACAACTCTAAACTTTCAAATGAGAAATATAAGGTTTTTTGTTAATCCGCATCTCATATAGAATAACATCAACTGTCTTTGATGGAACTCTTTTTAGCAAATAAACAATTGTCTCAAGTGCATACCCCAAAAGGATTTTGGTAAATTTGCAAAGCCCATGATCGACCATACCATGTCTAACAAGATTCGGTTTCTCCTTTTGGCTATACCATTATGTTGTGGTGTGTAAAGTGGAATCCATTGAGATAAAATCCTATTACCTCTAAAATATTCTAAAAATTCTTGGTAAGGTGGAGTCCATTGAGATAAAATCTCATTATTTCTGAGATAATCTAAAAATTCTTAGTCTAAGTATTCCCTACCTTAATTGGATCATAATGTCTTTAATACCTTTCCCAAGTTAGTTTTCTACTTCATTTCTAAATTGTTTGAACCTTTCAAATGCTTCAGATTTGTACCTCATCAAATATAGATACCCATATTGAGAATAGTCATCGATAAAGGTAATGAAGTAAAGAAAACTACTTATAGCATGGATGGACATCGGACCATAAACAATTGAATTTATTAGGTCTAATACTCTATTCGCTCATTCACCCTTTAACTTAGTCATCTTGCCTAAAAAAACAAGATTTCATGTATGTCATATGATTCATAATCAAATGACCATAAACTACCACTCTTGTTTAGCTTAGCTATACATATATCATTTATATGGCCAAGGCGATATTGCAATAAGTTTGTTTTAAATTATCTCATTTATATCTTTTCGTATCATTGACAATCATAATTGGATGTGACATATCTGATATGTAAATTCCATTGCATAATGTATACCAGTACCATAAAGTATTCCATTCAAACTAATAAAACAACCATTTCTATTGAAATTTAAATGGAAACCAACTTTATTTAAATAAGAAATAGATAATATGTTATGTTAAAATAGTTACAAAATAACAATCATCTAATTTAATTATAAGCCCACTAGGGAGTGACAAAAAATAGATGCCTACGGTTAATGCATCAACTTTTGCTCCATTGCCCACGCACAAGTCTAGTTCTCCCTTCATAAGTGTCTACTGTCCCTGAGGCCCTACACCAGTATCTAATACCCATATGTTATCATAAGAAACAGTATTAACCTTAATGACAAACATACTTGAAGGAGCCTGGGCATCTGATGTCTGTTTCTTGTTAAGGACTTTAGATAGAATTTACAGATTCGCTTTTATTGTAGCCAATCTTGCCACAATGGAAGCATGTTCCTTTCGGCGTAGTCTCTTTGAGTTTATTTTTGGCTGCACTTCCTTTTGGCTTTTTGGACCTTTTCTTCTTTAGGTTATTTTTTCTTGAAGCAGAAGAAGAAGAGTCCACCACTAGCACTGGCTTGCTATCCTTCTTGACAACTTGCTCTGCTATCTTGAGCAAATTGATCAACTTACGGATTGTTGTGGAGATTTGGTTTATCTGATAGTTCAAAACAAACTGTGAATAACTATTAAACAATCTAACTAGAATTTAGTCAACACTTAATTAATAGTTCATAACAAAACCTAAGGTAGCCAAGCTTTCAATATAATCATTCATATTCAGTGTATACTATACTGCAAATGTCCCCATAGTCATCTTAGTCGTGAAGAGTAGCCTCAAGGTCTTGAATCTTTCAAACTGAGCTTGCTCATTAAAAAGCTCTCTAAGATGAAACACAATGGCATTAACATCCATAGACTTATGTTACTTCTATAGCTCTGGTGACATAGAGGCTAGCATAATGTAGGTAGTGAAGTCACTATCTTTGATAGGCTTACTATATGCTATCTGATCCTCATCATAAACATTAGTAGTAGGGGGATCAAGAAGTGGAAAATCTAGGACATAGCCTAGGTCCTCAGATCTGAGAACAATTCTCAAATTTCTCAGCCAATTAAGAAAATTGGGTCTATTCATTTTATTAGAATCCATAAGTAAACACAAATTCATAATGGAAGACATCTTCAATCAACCTAAATGTGAAGAGAGAAAGAATGTTAGAATATAATCAATCAACCTATTCAAATAATCCATAGCCCTCACTATGAATCCAAGAAAAATTATGACAAAATGTCCTAGTGGGTCAATATCTGACATTACTAAGAATGACCTTAGGTTAACCCAATAAGTCACCTTAAGTTAATCAACAGGTATCGGTCATATCAGTTGTATCATAGATGCAACTATCATTTAGTGCTATCAACTTGTGATGTATACACATACATTGGGTTATCAACTCTTGATGCACGTACATTTGATGTAAGCTACCTAGTTGCGTCTCTGTCTACGTTGACCTTGAGTTTACTTAACAAATTAACACTTCTAGTGAAAATTGACCCATTAATCTGAAAATCTTATTTTCATGGTTTGAACGTATCCATATAGAGCAGGCTTGGGTTTACCCATCAACCATAACTCTAAAAGAATTATGATTCTCCCTATATTAATAGGAGGCATTAGTTTTTATATTATGTGTGAGGGATTTCATATTCTGGTCTCATCTAAATCGTAGGATTATAGTCACAATGACTATATGGTTAGGACGTTTCATCAATCACATTAAATCTATATCCATAACCATCCATCATCCCACCTAAATAACCCTAGCATGCATTCTTTAATGCAACCACCTCACAAGGTTTTCTTCTATAGGTTATCACATGTTATGCATCTAAGGATTTGACATTCGATTAAACTCTTGAATCAAATTGCTTTCTAATGTTAGCATTGACTAATTTCTCAATCTGTATTTTTTTCAATTCCAATTCAAAATATTAATATACCAAGCGTAATACCCTCTCCTCTAATGTACCAATTAAACATTTTAATTGTATCACCACATCTAGTCATACTAAACATGAAATACTTGAAATAGATTAATACAATATTAATGTCTTAGATTTCTGAATAATTTGAGAACATCAAACTATCACCCTAAGTGTCTATAGTAGTCTCTACTTCATCAAGACTACTTTGACACTTGTCACATAACTTATGACGGCCAAAATAATCAAGACAACTGAATATACCAACAAGACGCTAATATGACATATTTGACATCCGAATATTTTTTTGGAAACCCAATTTCAAGAAAATTAGTTTGGCATGCATACAACATCAAAGTAACATATTTTTGATCACATAAAAAATGATCCAAGGCATTGAAACCAAAAAAACACAAAATCACCACTTCAAACAATCCATGTCCAACAGTTTTCTCAAAAATGCCCAGCTTTGTCTTTTGATTGAAAAATTCATTGAAACAATTTCAGTAAATGCTGATAAAAATATAGAGGATATAACGTGTTCCCAACATGTTCCATGAATGTTTTTAGAATTTATTTCCAAGAAAAAAGCAACCATCCTCAACAACCAAGCCAATTTAGAATTTGTGTTCATCAACACAGACATTCCCAATAGCACACAAGAAATTCTTAAATAAATATTCATTCACCTTGAAAACATTTTTCCATCTTCATAGACGTTTATAAACACCTTATAAAGAGGGTGGTGAAAGAAAATCTCAAGAAAATTTTTCTAGAATTTACAAACATGCCTATTCATGTAATATGCATAAACACAGCAACCAGAACAGTACGGAATTAATTAGCAAAAAGATATCAAATCACATTGATAAATTTTTTCCTTCTATAGACATATTCAGCAACATCTCATGAGAAAATTTGGGCAAGATAATTTTGAAAACAATATCTCTATACTGATTTCAAATTCAACACAATTAGAACGCACAACTATCACAACCAATTGTGTTGGATCCCGCTTGAATCCGAAATCCAACACTTTGCGAATATCATAATACTTGAGCGTATGATCGTGTAGGGTTATTTCCAAGAACCTTTATTAAGTATCATCCCACAAGGGTGGCGTGCCCATGACGATCAAACATCAAAACAACTTATTACCTTAATGTTGGATCCTATCTCTGAATGTGAAGTCCAACTCTTGCTGAAAGATCATAAGACTCCTATATCATCACTTCATCATTTTCTTCAATACATTACAAATAAATAAATTTCATCATTTACCTTTCAATAGCCTCAGATCAAAGGGGGTTTTACAAAGCTCTAATGGCCTTTCAAGCCACCTTACAACATAATCCGAAAACGTAAAAATACAAAATAAACAAATTCAGAGTGAGGCCTTGACTCTCTTTCACTCCATCTCTTGCTCATCACCTGGAGGTGGGGACAGGAAGGGGTGAGCTTAAAAGCTCATGGGTAACAAGTTTATAACGAATAACAAACAAAGTCATTCAAAAAGTTCATTCTTATAGAAAATTCTTATGAAATCATAAAACACATGTTTCTCAAACTTCTTGTTATGAAATCAAAATCACAATAGCACAATTCATGCATTTTTCAACTTGTTCATAATTCATAAACACCTAAGCACGTTAAATAGCTCGAGGGTTCCATGGAACAAAACAGAGAAACCGAAGTTTACTCCGTGAATGAAACGAGTCCACTTTTCAAATCTCGTGGGCCACAAGCAGGCAACCAGGAGAAAGCTTTATGTCGACGTGCACGTGACTACGAAACAGTTCCTCCCTCGCCCAAACAAAGCATATAAGCAATGGTCAAAATCATTTTATCAAAATGATATGCTTTCATACTTTTCATGCTTTTTCTTCTTCCCATTCAATCAAAATGCCATGATACAAGGCATAGCATAATCATGCTCACAATTCAATTTTTATCACGATGTCATACATCAATATGCAAGTTTCACATTCATAACAATTCAAATCCAATCCATTAAACATATACACACATATAAGCAAATTCTTAAAATCATTTAAAAGCAATATATGCACATTTACGAAATACTTGAAATCATTTTAATCTTTTGGTTTGGTAACTTTAATGGCTCATCATTCAATTATAAACATGAAATCCATCTTATTTCCTAGCTCATAAACTTGCTACAAAGCCTTTACTCTTGCTCCTCTTGCCTCTCTTGATTTCCTTCAATATTGATAAAAATCTCCAAATCAATAGGAATTCCAATTGAGAAACCCATAAGACATGTCCACTAAAATTGGTTTTAGCATACTTAAACCCAAGTATTTTCTGAACTCCATGAGCTAGAATCCTTCCAAAAATCCAAAAGCTTCAAAATGATCTTACCTTGGTTCTTCACCAAATGAAGGGATCCTTAGCTCAAAGGGAAGCTCTTATCTTCCTCTACTTGTTTCCTTTCTTGATCAACTCCAAAATCTCTTTTGTAGGCTAGGGAAATTGAAACCTTAGCTTATTTTCTCTTCTTTCCCTCTTTCTCTTCTTCTCTTGTGCTTCTCTCTCTTTTTCATAACATTCTCTCTCTCTCTTCTAAAATTTTTATTTTCTCTTCTACTTATCCCTCCATTCACATTTTTCTACTCCATTTATAGACAAGACAACACTTCTTCTTCCAATTATGCCCTTAATGATTGAGAATTGTCCTATTTGCCCTTCCATTTATGCCTTATATCTTTTATACTTAAGTGTCTCGTCAAAAATACCCTTAAACATTCTGACATAACATTTTATTCTAGAAGAATCTTCTCTATTGTCTTAAGTTTCTAAGGACACCAAAATCATTCAATTTGGTTCAGTGATTCAAAAGATATACTTCAAACATTTTTGGACTGCTCTTGTCCATAATAGTATCCTATGCACAACTTCAATCTAAAATTTGAACATCTTAGAGACTGAATTAGATTCTAAGTTCTCATACCATTTGTATCTCCATGTCTCTAGTTTACTCCAAATCAACAATCATCTCATTTTGATCTCTATATGTCAATATATCATCAAAATACTAAAGCATGTTCAGTAGAATAACATCAGATCATACTATTTAAGAATACACTCACTATACCCGTTCCACTCTTTTCACCCAATCTTTCTCCATTCATTTCAGATGGACATATTTTTGGTGTAGATATATATAAATGTCTTACGAGTCCAATGGTTCAACAATCAAGTCATTTGGGTGTCCAGAGAAAAAGTTATGGGCAAAAGAATCTAACCTGTTCATGTCCTTAATCAAGTTGTACCTCTCTTGGTACAATTGCCATAACTATCTCTATAGATGTCAGATTGAGTTTGTTCTTTGATCATTTGAAAGAAAACTTCTATATATACAACTTTCATGAAGACTACAAAATGAAATTCTGCCTCTAAAATGATCAAAAATAGGACAGAAGATGGCGATACAAACTAAGACAATGAACAATAACTTCGTCGTAGAATGTACAATAATTTCGTTTTAGAATGTATAGTAACTTCGTCTTACTTTGCTTCGTCTTACTTTATACAGTAACTTCATCTTAGTTTGTACAGTAACTTTGACTTACTTTGCTTCGTCTTACTTTATACAGTAACTTCGTCTTATTTTGTACAGTAACTTCATCTTACTTTGCTTCGTCTTACTTTATACAGTAACTTCGTCTTAGTTTGTACAGTAACTTCGTCTTACTTTGTACAGTAACTTCATCTTACTTTGTACAGTAACTTCGTCTTACTTTGTACAGTAACTTCGTCTTACTTTGCTTCATCTTACTTTGTACAATAACTAAGACGATGCGACATTACAACTTGTAATGCTCGTATCTCTCAACTCTGATATCCAAAATTTACAAACTTTAAACCGTTGGAAAGATAAAAGAAAGATCTACAACTCTCAAGAAGGCTATTTTAAATAAATTAGCTCACATCAATCCAGAAATATCCTTGAAGTCAGTACAGGAATTGCCATATCTATCACATACATATATCCTATGCAACATTACAACTTGTAAAGATCATAACTTCCCACTACGATATCCAAAACTTACAAACTTCATATCG
>JANVCQ010049278.1:0-10878 GCA_025531925.1 Erythroxylum plowmanianum
ATCAAAGATTCGAAATGATTAGATGAAGGTCCTAGAAAGGACAAAAACATTTTGTTTATTATCCCATACCATATAAACCTCCTCGGACTCGGACATTAACTTGTCGGCGGCTTCAGATGCTAATGCCTGTTATATGTCAGTTGCTTCTGTCTACGACATTCTAGCAGCCTATTCTTTCTGAATACCTTCGCCCTAGTATTCGATGCCATCTTAGCAGCTCTCTGATTCACTTCCTCAGAGCCTAGTCTCTAGCTGCCTAACAGCATATTATGATTCACTTGCCCAAGGGCTATGCGCAATCAACACAAATCGGATTCTCGAGCACCGCCTTTCGCACCTAAGACCGTATTCTCGTTAACTCCTGGGTTAGGTTAATCCCGAAGAGCTTGCATTCCATGCTTCTGATTCAAGTCCTGAAAACCTTCGTGCTAACAAGCCATTTTCTTCCGAAAGTGCCACAGTGGATTCTAGAACAGGGGTTATTCCGACAACAAGGGACTAAGGCGAACCAAGAGCACTTCTTTTGGCTGCACTCAAGGAATCGGCGATAAACAAACAGAGGAATTCGCACCGGCAAGAGAATATCTGTGTCAAACCTTCCACCAACAGGGCATTCTAACAGCCTACTCGTGCAAACAGTCAATTGCCCATCATTTGCACTGGGAATGGACATGAAAAAGGAATTGATAGATCTAGAGTCAGATGAATGTGCAACAGTCTATTTCCTCCCTCACAGCCTAGTTGTCCAATAAAATTCCTCCTTCAATAGCAGCATTCGATGCATCTCGACTTCTTCACTTTGGATTAAACCTTGTCCGATTCCATGCGGACGATACGATTTCTTTCTAACATCAGCAACCTAAAACGCGATTGACTCTATTATATGCACCCTGAAAGTCGAATCCACGGGTTCCCTCCGTCAATGTTCAGCCTAACGACTGCTCTTTAAAAGAAGCAATCTCCGCCTTCGACGAGCCCTTTCCTTTGTGAACATTTACTTGCGTTAGCCTTTCTGAAGGCGGGAAGGAAAGATAGACCAGTGCCAGCTACTGATAGGCTTACTCCTGCTCTCCTTGGCCTTGCCTTTTCCGAGAATGGCAAAAAGTATGTTTTCAAGGAAAGAAGGCAGCCCTAGAAAGTGTGATATGGTTCCCTACGTAACGGGTTCATCTATCTACTCAGGCTCGGTGATTTAGACTATATATCATAAAGGGCTAAGATGGTTGTGGAAGAGTGAGAAGAGCTATAGTAAATGTAGGTGATAAAAGCTGCCATCTCGTCCCGCTATTAATGGCAAGGGATGGAGTAAGGTGCCGTCTTTATAGATGTAGTTCCTTATGGAGTTGAGAATGTTAAGGGGCTAAAGCTGTAAGCTTCATTGAGTAAAGGAGTTTGAGAAGGGATGTAAAGGGGTTCTAGAGGAGCTAGACTGAGAGCTTTATTCCTAACTCGTTGAAGAGAGTTAAATCCTTGTCTTTGAGGTTGAGGAAAGAAGGAGTCTAAAGGTAGAAAAGGGTATGTAAGGAATTGGTAGAAGATAAGATGTGGGGTTATATTCATAGTACTTCTTGATTAGCTCCCCTAAGGGTTTTAGAGAATAAGGATGTTGATGATGGTAATAGGATTGTTATGGGGCAGGGAGGCTTCACCGACTGAGAACATCCTCTCTCAAAGCAGTTTCTGTAATACCAGTTGGATAAAGGAGGTTGATGGAAGGCCAGCTAGTACATCCTGCTAGTTCTCTTCCTGTCAGTCAGTGAAGGTGAAGGCCAGTGATATTCACTCTTGTCTTTGTCTTCCTGTTGGTAGCTGCTGTTAGTAGAAGAAGTACGGATGGAGTGCCATTCTTTTCTTCAACGCGAGTCAGTACCTCCCCTTTCGTTATCTTATCTAAGGTTTGCAGTGCTTGCACGGAGTGGCGACTAAAAAAGGAGGAGATTCTAAAAAGAACTTTAAGAGCTGCAAGAGAGCACTTACCACTGCCGGGCAGATCACTCTTCTACCAAAAAAGAGGAAGGTTAAGTTAGTTCAAGTGTGAAAGCGGCAGGATACCCCTCGACTTATGTTTATGATACAGAAAGAAAAGCCTCTCAGAGGCCAACTCTCCGTAGGCAAAAACTAGAGTTGAGGCGGTAGGCAGCAGAGCGAAAGTGTTTTGGGTTTAGATATCCGGGAGCTTAGGAAATTGGGTACTCAACCGAAGGTAGGGACCTTCCAACTGATTGACTAACGGGGTTAGGAGTGAAACGAGAAAGGAACAAGGTGGAAACAAACTTCCCGACCTTTAGAAGGGGTAAGCCCGAAGGAGAATCAGTTTCCAGTTCCTATTGATCCGGGGATAGGAGTTATGAAGCTAACTCGACTTAGGAAAGGAAGAAACCGGCTCTTAAGTTTAGGAGGAAAAGAGCTCTAGAAGAGGAGTGTAAAACAGAGATTCCATCGAAACCGGAGAATAAGCTGCAAGAGAATCAGCAGCAAGGCCGAAGGGATAGGGTAGTTAGCCCGACTCAGAAGCAGCAGAGGCAGAGGCAGAGGAAGCAGAAGCAGCTAGCACTAGCAGAGAAAGAGAAAGTGAAACTGAAAGAGATATCGACTAAAAGGTTCGTAGATCGACTGTAAGAAGAGGAGCGAAGCAACTTCTTTGAACCGCTTTTTCCGATCCCCAGCTTGAAGTTCACCTTAGGTTTCTGTTCCGCGAAGAAAGATTGAAAAGAGAACTAGCTCGACCGGGAGAGGACCTAGAAGCAGGTACAGTCCATTTAAGCGCAAGATACTACCTAACGTTGGAGGACATAGGCGGAGCTGTGTCTTTCGGGGTTTATCGTCAATAAGGTAAGATTGGTTTCAACTAGCATATGGGCACGGTTGAGCACCGAGTCCTTAGCAATGGACTGTCCAGTGTGTAGGAGAAGGATGTTGTCGACGCTTATTGCTCGTGACGACCCCGCCGCCACGTAAGGTTTTTTCCTCTGACAGAAGTTCGCGGGCTGCTGAAGGAAACTAACCAAACCAAGCGCCTTTCGAAGCGATCTGGTACGACAATTTATAGGGCTTCTCATAAATGTTCAGTCAGGCCTAGCCTAGATCGAAAGGTTGCCCCAGCCGGCAGTGATCCAAATCATCATCAACGATGATTCGAAATCATATGTCAATTCCTACAGAGCAGGGGGTGCTTGCCCCGTTGATTACAGGGGGGCATACATCCTAAGTCGGGGCATCCTGAGCCAATGCCAAAAGTTTTTTATGGTCGAAACACTCGACCCTCAAGCTACTAATCCGACCTGGTCCCGTCCCATACATTAAGGGAAACCCAGTTTTTGAGCTGACGCTTGATTAAGGACAGGTAGCTCTAAAGGTTATTACCGTACTGCCTCAATCACCTCCTTGAAAGGGTCTCATCCTCCTCCTCATCAAAGTAGCTTTGAAGATAGGCACCCTTTCCCTATGGGAAGTTTCAAAGTTTAAAGCGATAGCAAAGACAAGCAAGCCGTATAAGGGCAAACAGCTCGTATAGCAAGCCTACTTTTATAGCCCTTTTGTTCGGGGTCTTACAAAGGTCATAAAATGGCAATTCTTCACCTTCACGCCCATTTGGAAGATGTTCCAGTGTCGAATAGAAGCCAGGGCAAGAAGAGTTATAACAGTCTCCAAATAGTCAATGCCATATTCTTGGTTGTAACCTTTAGCAAGCTTTGTAACGATCCAAACTACCGTCTGATTTCAACTTAACAGAGTCTACCCACTTGCTGCCAATCAGCTGTTTGCCAGGTGGTAGAGGAACAAGGTCCCATGTATGGTTTTCTTTAAATAGCATCTAACTCCTCAACCATGGCATCTTTCCAACATTCCGGGAATCCTGGCGGTTTCCTTATTTCCCTCGTAGATTGGGATTAAGCAATTCATAGATTTGGAAAAAGCCGAAAGGTTATTTCAATCTGATAGCTGGAATTGGCATTTCCACGCGCAACTCGCTCAAAGGGAATTTCCTTATTTCGATTTAACGAGTAGAATTTGGTACATGCTTCTCAGAAGAAATGAAAATGTTATTTGAAAATTGTTAGCTAGGAAAGGGAACTACTGAATGAGACTTTTGTGCTCCTACTGGTTTGATTCTTCCTTCTTATGAGCCCTCTGGAGTATCTTACAGGATTGGATGATCCGGGTATCTCTCTCATTGCTTTCAAGCTCATTCCGAAGCTGAGACAAACCATTAGTGGGCGTGCCGCTTAAACATCCTTAACCTCTTTTTATTCAAGTCTATAGATTGGGACTCTCGGTGAATATATGCAATCGTAGTATAGTATACCCTCTCCATCATAGAAGGCATCTTCCTGTTCATAAATGCTCGTTTCGACCACCCCAGACGAAAGATTATGCTTTTAAGTGTAGAATGCCCTTTGCAGAGTCTACCGATAGCTTCAAGGAGCACCCCTCATCCAAGGTTTGCCGACAGTTGGCCATAAAAACCTTCCTAAGTCTAGAGTAGTCGTGACACACAATAGATTGCTGAAACATTCTCATTCTCTACTTTCTCGTCTTGAGCCCGCCTTGCCGGATTATTCAACCGGATCTCTATAGAGAATCTATCATTCGAAATGAATCTCCTTTTTCGAAGGAAAAGTTCCCGTCTACCTTGATTCTTAGAGACCGGTTGAGACCTTCTTTCCAGCCCAGCTGTGGCTTCTTTCCCCACCAACATGTGCTATCGCTTTTAATGAATTGAATGAAAAAGCGGAGGATGATTCTCCATCCAGCGGATGCTACTGAGGAATCGGGAAGACTTCTACCTACGGACGTGGGGGATTTTGCTCTAGGAAGCGAGAATTCCTGGTTATTGGGTCAGCCGAAATGCGATCGATCGGCTCAACCGGATCAGGGACTGACGTCGAACCAGAAGGGGCAATGGCAGCAGCAGAATCGGAAAACGCATCGCGCCACACGCGCAGCCTCAGCAGCCACACAACTTATGTAACAGTTAGCAAATGAAGTTGAGTATCCCGCAAGTACAAAATTCAATATTCAATGATGAGATGCTGAATTGTGTGCGCACCACCATTTTACAATAAAGAATGGTCGAGGAACTATGGTTGAGCGCTTACTTCGATCCATCTATATACACATCGTTCTACTACATAACCTACATAACCGAGTTCATCTCATCATAGCTTCGGAAAGGATAAGAACAAGGGAAGTCATCGATCGGAACTGGCTTTTCAATTTCTTTGATTTATCTGTGTTGAATTGGATTCCAATTCTAGCTATATGAGACTGACTAGGACATCTTTTACTGATTGGATGCTAGCACAATCAATAGACTTTGACTTTGGACTCACCTTCGATTTCTATTCCACTAATCGAAAGAAAAAACCGAGTGTACTTCAAGGAAGTTGTTAAAAGAAAAGAAAGGATCACAAGAGAAGGTCCAACAAGCATTAAGAGAAAGACCTTTCGCTAACGTAAACAAGACATGCTTATTTTCTTTAAAAAAAGATAAATGAAATGAAGTTATTATTCCAGTGGATCGCAGATCGGAGAAAGTTGACCAAGGATTGGGTCTGTGTTCTGCTAGTATCCTGTCTTGACTTGACCAGTGAAAGAATTGGGTGCTAGTCGCGAATTCAGAAAGCGAGATATCGGTTTCGAAAAACCAGTGCCCAAAGAGCTGCCCATCTTAGGGGCAAGCCGGTCTCCGTCTGGCAGAGTCGAATCCGATCGATCACTTTAAGTTCGTTAACTGGCCATGATTGGCGAGCTTGAGCTATCAGTCGCAGGTTCAAGAACGAAGGAAGTCCCCCGTCTCGCTTCCTATAAACCCATTCTTGCATTCGGGATACCTTTCTGTTTGCTAGAACAAGGATTTACTTGTTTCTAGAACAAGGGATATCCGCAGTTCGAAGAAGTTCCATAGGCGGGAGTTCCTTGTAGGTAGGTTCCATAGTAGCGATCAAAACGAATCAATAGTTTGCAGCACAATGGAAGTTGTAGTTTCTGGGAGTTATTCTCTTGCAATGAGAGTTCCCATTGATCAATTCCAGTCCTTCATGCTAAGTAGAAGTTATCAAGCGAGTGCAGCAAGCGCAGGGATAGCAGATCAGAGGGCTTATAAGTCAGTAAGCAAGGGAGCTCTCCGAACAAGTGAGTTTGAAAGAAAACCTTGACTTGAAGTAGTTGTTTCACCTAGACCCAGTGCTAGACCCCGTAGTTGTAGAAGTCCCAAAAGTGGGAGTATCCGTAACAGTAGTTGTCCCTTACCTATTAGGAAAGCCAGCAGTCTTTCACAAGCAATCCTCAGCAGTATCTCACAAGCTAGCAAGCATATAGCATATTCTATTTCAAGCAAGTTCGTTCCTGAATCATTGGGGATAGAGCCAGTTCAATCAAGTTCAGTTGTCAGCCATGTGGCATTCACACTTGTATAAGTCTTCGTGGGAGTACCAATAGCTGTAGTTGCATTCCCCCAGTATTTAAATCCAGCAGACATAACTCTTTCTTTTTCTTCCCCTGACTGGAAAATAACCTCCGAAGCAAGTGAGGAAAGCTTTGAAGTCCCTGTCCAATTCGTTTTCAAACAGGTTCATAGGCTAGCCAGCTGCAATCACTCTCTCTTTTCTTTCCCTTGGAGTGATAAGCTAATCTCCTGCTTATAAAGAGAAAGAAGTCCCTCACATTGAAAAAAGAACAAAGACAAGGAGCGAAGCCTAGCCCTTAAAGCAAGCCTGACTAGTCTCATCGACTACTCAAAACTCAACTCATACACAGGGAAGGAAAGCTTTAGCTTGATACTTCTACTGATACCGAGCCGGAAGAGCACTGCTTCAACCAGAGATGGGGAGCCGGCATCGTAGCATGAAATGAGCCAATTATCATTGCCTTGTCTGCTTCCTCCAAAGCATTGAATAAATGAAGAGAGTGACCCTAGAAGAGGAGGCTTCCTCTGACATTCTACTCATACTTGACTCTCAACTCATATCGGAGCAGGGAAAGAAGAGATGCTGGTAATTATATACGTAGTAATGAATGCCCGACCTCTCTAGTGGAGCAATCCTATGGTTAGGAACATAACACATCAATCCTCTGTACCGAAGTAAGGTTGACTGCGGACGATAGTTTAAGTCCGCCAGCAGTCAGGATTGAGAAATTGTACAGATCGAATTCGATGACTCACGTCTTCATTGGTAACTAACCACCTTCGGGCACACATCAGTGGCACGTTGCGCGAGAAATAGCTCTCCTTTGGGAATGGCAGCATCTCGCTATCTAG
This sequence comes from Erythroxylum plowmanianum, assembly GCA_025531925.1. Classification (NCBI taxonomy): domain Eukaryota; kingdom Viridiplantae; phylum Streptophyta; class Magnoliopsida; order Malpighiales; family Erythroxylaceae; genus Erythroxylum; species Erythroxylum plowmanianum. Next base: position 7,262 of record JANVCQ010049278.1, read on the forward strand.
GGCGAATCACGAGGCCCGCCTGCACTCGTATAGGTCGTGGTTTTTCCTCGGTTCGTTTCTAGACATGGTTTTCGGGTGCCCGAGTTGCTTTCCAGCATAGAAGTCAATGTCAACAATGGTGGATCATGTGATGCAACTAGTTTTGGGGATGTCAAGCAGTGGTCCAAAAGTAGATGCATCAAAAAGGATGCTCGTGCCTGATTAACGAATGATGGCGGCCCACCTAGTCACACAGCAAGCCCAGACCGCGCGGCGCATTATTCGTGAGGTTAGCGAGGTTCGATCAAATCACTTTAGAGGAGGATTCCGAGACGAATAGAAGTTTTGCAGACTGGCTACGGTTCCCTATCCATTTCATGTCTTTCCCCCTTGTCCGACTTTGCTTCACAGGATGATACCTGTACGTATATCAGACGGAATGCCTTGGTTCGGATCCCTCGACATCGGTTGGTTAGAAAAGAAGGATTCGAGCGGCGGTAAGAGTCTTAGAATAGTGATAAACAAGTCCTCCTGCCCTCGAACGAGAAAGAGGAACTGACTTCTCTTCTATTTTTTTATTCATTCCTTATTAGTTGCCTAGTTCTGAGACAAGATATGCTTCTCTTGTATAGCCTACAGGAGATCCATCTCTTTTCTAGGTTGGAATTGTTGATGTGTTCCACGCCTGCTTTCTTCTTCTCCTTCCGAATCACCAGGATCTCCTGACCCAACAAGATCTGTTGGGCCTGACCCAGGCGTAGATACGTGTTTGTGCCTAGCTTTGTTTAGGACTTTAAGCCAGCATCAATGCTTTCATCAATATTTTATGATTATGAACCAGCAACATACATCAGGACCCGTCCTGATTAAAAGGCAGGGTGTTTTGCTTAACTGGGGCCGGGCATGGATGCTTGTCTTATAGTCTTGTTCTGGGTTAAGCTAGGAGTTGAGCAGTCTTCAAGTTCAACAAGGAAGTCGGAAGAACTCAATCAAGGGGGGAAAGTCATTTAATCTAAGATTCAAGGGTGGAAATCAAAGCCATCTAAGGCAGATACCGGTGTTTGCTCAGTGCCTTTTCTTGTTTCCGAGCTATGATCTGTTGAGTCTGCTGAGCCAAGACCTGACCTGCTAAGCTAGGCCTTCCTTTGCTCTATCTGTTTCTTCTTACTCTATTATGAGTTCTTCTCCTTATGATCTAACCTACTCGCACTCCTTATTTAAATACACGATCTTGCTTGCCCTAATCTCCTTCGGACCCTTACTCCATCCCCTGAAGGAGCGTATCCTTTTTCATCTAATGCCGTCTTTTTCAACTCCCTTTCTTCCCGTCTCAGTCATCTCATCTCTCTTACCTGAACATAGAAGATAAGGGGTTAGCGAGACTGACTCCCCTTATGAGCCCGAAAGCCATATGAACGAAAGCAGGCAAAAAAGGAAACTAGACAAAAGGGTACCACTCCATAAGAACAGATTCACCGGGCACTCTAAATTCTCAAATCCCTGGACGTGGGGAAATGGAAAGGAAAGAGCAGACTTCCTTTCGAGGCATACTACTATCTCAGTTTCTCTCCTTTGACGGTCAGATCGATCCCTTATTGAATTGAAGGGAAGGGAAGTAAGAGCGGAGTTGGGGTTATCTCCATTCTCTTTATCGATGAATAAGGGAGTCCGGCAGGAGACAAATAAGATTCTATTCAAAGGAACACCGGCTTGTCGTCGTACACCTTAGCAGATTGAAAGATCAACCCGAAAGTGGAGTTCGCAGCTAAAGCCACAACAAAAAAGAAGCGAAGCAAGGATTAGAGCATGGAATGGGGGACATGAGAGCACTAGAAGGAGGATCAGGCTTCACCGACCTGTCCCCTGTCAATCACTGTTCTGTCACTGTTCCAAAGACAGATCTTAAAATATCTAAAGTGAAGAAGTGATCGATTCCTTAATCTTTAAATTGCGTAAATAATAATGAAATGGTTGGATTGAAATGCTGGATAGGCTCTTTAGGTTCGCTATTACTCTACGTAATTTCCGACTTGGATGCCTAAGATTGAGTTGGAATTCGGAATAGAATAAGCTCTTGGGAAGAGAAGACCACTGTCCTTTGACTCTCAACTCAATGCATCACAGACTGACGAGTCTAAGACAAGTTAGAAGAGCTAATAGAACTTGGCTTACTTCTTACTGAATGCCGTACTTAACTGAGAGTTCCCCCGGTCCCGAGAGAACTCGGGATGTTAGCGATTAGTCAGTCCGGGTCCAGCTAGTCTTGCACTTTCAGACCGGTCCTTCAAACAAAGGCTTAGTAAGCACAGATTCCCTAGAAATCCAAATTTCCTATAAAGACAGATTTCCTCTCTTCCCCAGAATTAGAATGCTTTCCTTAGCTAATACTGATTGATTCACCGCATCTTCTCGTCCATTACCATTAGTAGCGGGAGAACGAATCCCGGTTCGGAACCAAATCATCCAGTCACAACGGAATCAGAGGATTCTCCCTTTCCTATTTATTTTGAACCAACCTCACCTCGCATAGATCACGCCGACCTACCCACTCCGTGTGTGTGGGTGCCCAGTTCATCTCCCCCTTTTTAAACTTCCCCGCTAAAGAACTTATTTTACGCCTGCCAAATTCACTGATTTTACTTTTACGGATTTTCCTTTTCCAAGCTTCCTGACGGGCCTCAATCTCAGTTCAATCCTTTATTTATTGCGTTAGATCGCCGATCCATGCTGTGAAATGGTGCGCAATGATCAAAACCGTGCTGAAAATATCATCCTTTGCACGGATTGACTACTCGTCAGGCCGCTTCCAGCCTTCCTCCTTTCTGATCGGTACTTCCTGCAGCAGTTAAGTGTGCTTTTATCAGTCAGTCCTGTCTGCAGTAGTTGGCCTTTCTGCATTGAGGATAGCATTCGCATCATGTTCTAGAAAGATTGCGAAATCACGCACGTAAGCAAGTACCCACGCCCGCCTAGTTGCTTAATCGACAATTCGTTTAGTTAAACATTTTAATGTCTTCCCTCTTTCTTTTTCTGAATCCCGTAGTGAGGAAGGACGGGAAGAGAAAGCTATTTATTACCTTTGATTCCTTCTTGCTGGTCCTCCTTCTAGTCTAGTGGGATGGAAGCGAGGATCTGAAGAATCAGACTATGATCTCACGAACCTGTCTGACTGCGAGTTAGTCTAAGGCCGGACGGGAACCGGCATGGAAGACTGATTTTCCAGAAACAAGTAATGCAAGACAAGCCCAGATCAAACGGAATCCCAAAGCACATGAGGATATGGGACTTTGCCGGGTATTCCTTCTTTCTCTTGATAGCGGAATAGTTTTAATTAATCTAATTTTTTCTTCTTGTTCACTCTCTCACTATCTGAACTTGAAGGTTAAGTTTGTGTTCCGTGAACTCAATAACCACTTTTTTTAAATGCTATAGCGGATGTAGTTGAATTGGGACCAAGACAAAGAAAGTGCTTCTATCGATATCGAAGAGGCCCACACTTCTTGTGTTGAAGTAAGTACACCGGTGACGTATTAGTTGATCAATGGTCTTCTGATTTCCTAAGAAGAAAGTGAGTCAAAACCCCATTTTTGAGACAAATAAAAAAACAAAGACCTAAGGGAGAAAATAGGCCTTGCCTT
>JANVCQ010049318.1:0-10875 GCA_025531925.1 Erythroxylum plowmanianum
ACAACAAAAAGGCACCTACTGGGAAAACTTTGTAGTAGTAATCGGTGATTGTTAGCATACTATTCCATGCCACAAGGCACCCAAGTCCAAGCACCCAACAAACAACCAATGCTTTGGCTTTGCGCTGTATGATACAAGAACCAATTCATGGTATTAGCCAAAGGAACTTTTGAGAAAACTTTGATCACATATACCTCAAGTCTTGGTGAGGCTACAGTGTCATCAACAATTATCATGGCTACCACCTCCGAGATTTTATAAGCTAATGTCAATATTGTAGAAAGAAGTCTGTGATTAGTCAAGACAAATGGAGGAATAATGGACGCAAAGTTTATTAGAATCCTAAAACAGAGAACTCAAAGCCATAGTCTCCATATTCCAGACAAGAAATTAAATACGGGTATTATAGTAGAAATAAGCAGCTTGTTTTCAACAACCAAAAAGACTCGGTCAATACATAACCAGTGAGAAACAAAAACCCTATCAACTAAGAATATAAAAGGAAAAAAAAGGGATGAGCTCGGTGGACTTTCTCTACTTTCTTCAATCTCTGATGCAGAGCAAATTACTAAAAGTATGATGATTGGAACTTTAGCCTTTTCATATAATTGGGAGTCAACATGTCTCATTATATAGTAGGAAACTGAAAAGACTTATGCGGAAAGGCCTGATGTAAGCAATATAACACTGAATCCTTCACTTTGAATTCTCGTTATTTAGGGTGCAGATAAGATTCCACCTTAATAGGGACGTCTTTTTAGGGCATATCATAATACACCCTCTGTATGTAAACATCAACTATTAATGGGATAGGATCCTCTGTCCAATTTTATGGTGTCTTATTTTGTCTCATGAATCTCAACCATTTATTTACGTGGATCTCGAGTTTATTTATGCGGGACCCATGTGGGACTCATACAAATAAATGGCTGAGATTCATGGGACAGAATAAAACATTATAAAATTGGATAGAGGATCTGAAATCACTATTAATCTATGCTATAGACACGGAATAAAATTTCATTATGTTACAACAATTTGTAAGAAACGCATACTGTGATGGTACGACAAGGTAGTATTAAATGGCTTCGTCTATTCCTTGCATGGATTATGTTTCTGCATGATTTCTTTTCATAGTGTACATAACAACATCCAACTCCTTAGGAACCTTGCCCATAAGGTTGGCGTCTAGATACCTCTGTTGGAGCTTATAAAGGGATTCCCATGTGATATTCTTCTCCAACCGTCCCAAGCATTGAACAAGTACTCGGGTCAGGGGTCGGTTATGATGCTTCACCATCTGATAACTCAAAATAACTTCAAGTTGCTTATATATTGAATTACTCGTAGCTCAGTGGAAGTTGGCAATCCTTTGAAAAGATACTTTTTTAATTGAGAGACATGGAACTTGGGGTGGATGTTCACTTCTGCCGGTAACTTTAGTTGATAGGCTACTGCCCCAATCTGTTCCTCCATCGGGTGCAACCCGTAAAACAAAGGAGAGAGTTTCTGGAAACTCCTCCTTTGCAATGAATGCTGACGATAAGACAACAATTTGAAAAGCACCATATCTCTCACCTTCAATTCCTTGTCGGTGCTTTTCTTATCTACCTATTGCTTCATTTGATTTTGGGCCTGCTACAAGTGAAACTTGTAGATGCTATGGTTGCTTCTTAGCCCTGATAATTTGATCCACTGTCAAGTTCTTGTATTATGTAGTATAGACCTTATTACATACCTAGGATCATACATGAAAGGATTAAAAACGAAGGTAATGCGGAATATCTAATTTCGGTTCTATCTCTGATTCTAATGTCATTTTTAAGCTTCAAACGATCACGAATCTCTCAGGACCTTTATAGAAAGTGTTTCCCGATAAGAGGTTTAGGTCTTTCTACAGTTTTCTCAAAACGTAAGCTCTCTTAACAGGTCAGAGAATCCTTATGCTTACGATTGATATGAACAACTGCAGGAAACCTTAACATTTATATATAGCTTCCATATCGAGCTTTTCCATCACAAGGCCGATATGGACCAGATCCACACTAAAAGGGATCCATTTTCACCCAAACTTTGACCCATTGATTTAGATCATTTATTGGACTACTTTATTATCTTTATCTAGATCAAATTACGTAACTTAACTGATAATTTATTGAAAAATCAAAAAATGTAATTAATAGTTTTCCAACTTTATGAAAAAGGACAAAATTGTCTAACATTCTCCCCTTTGGACAAGCATTAAATGCAGTTGTGACTCTAGTTTAAAAACAGTTTTAAAAACTCGGTTAAGTCACGCTACTGAATTAGTCAACTAAGTTTAAAACAAAACATTTGATCTAAAGATAATGAAAGTTCATCATTATGCCCTGCAAGGCTTTTGATTTCAAAAAAGTATCAAATGTATGTGTCATATGCGACATAGATCTAATATAATCACAAATATCTAATACCTCACTAACATGAATAGGAAAATGGAGTGTGACAAACTAGGATGATACCTTTATGATCTAAATTGTATCATCTTTGTTTGTAGGTCTTGATTTTTCTTAACTTTAATAAACCGCATGTGCTAAACTGTATTAGAGCAATCATGTTTTCTCTTACTAAATACTAAACTGCATTAGAGAAAATCTTTATATTCTCCAATTGAATGTTAAATTGCATTAGAGAACCTTTATGGGATTAAAAAAATTATATCTCCCTATTTCATGTCAAATTTATGGATATTCATACTAAAACTGTATGCGTCTAATGACATAGGCACAAGGTCAATCTGTATATATGCCCAATGACCTTTAAATACTTAAGATTGACATAAATCTTAAGACTTTCATACATATGATGATAATGTATGATAACACATATTACTCAGGATAAGCGATGATCATCTCTATTGATGAACCTCCATACTATCATAATAGCTCAAATGAACAAATGTGCATAGAGCTAAATCATCTATGAAGCAGCTCCATAGCATGCACTCTGGATACATAGTTAAGGGACTTGTGTCTTTTTAACACACTTCCATGACATTGTACCATTTACAAACTTAACACTGTAACTTTAAGTGGACTTTCGATCATACGTACACAGCTAAAATCTAAATCTGAATTCCCTACGAGTTTTAGTCTGTTGATTGTGCTATATGTCAATATATAATCCTTAGTTCCTTTAAGTATCTCAACACTTGCTAGACTGCATTCCAATAGTCTAGACTTGGATTAACTAGATATTGATCAAATAGTCAAATGGTGAATGCAATGTCCTGTCTAATACATAGTCGAGCATACATCAGGCTATCAATCGTACTAGAATACAGAACATTCCTCATAACCTTTCTTTTTACTTTATTCTTTGGATACTATGCCAAAGATTATCTCTCACTATGAGATATACGTGATACGATAGGTTTATAGTTAACCTTATTGAACCTTTGTAACACATACTCAATGTTGCGTTTTATGAGAGGTTTGATGAGTGTTGAGATATGTCTCAGTGAATTTGAATACTTAAGATAGAAGATGCTACACCAAGGTCCTTCATGTCAAAGTTCTTGACTAAAAGTGACTTAACCTCATACAACATGGTCAAGTAATTTGACACGAGAATATATCATCCATATGCAATAACATGAATATAACTTTGCTCCCTTAACCTCATAGCTTAAGCATATTTTAACTTTATTTTTCATGAAGTCAAAAGAGGTCACAACCTCATAAAATGTATGATATCATTTTTGAGAGGTTTGATGTAAATCAAATATTGATATGCATAATATGCAAACCATGTCAGTTCCGTCTGGATCTTAAAATCTTTTAGGATGTACCATATAGACCTCTTCATAAAGGTCTTTACTCAGGAAAATGACTTTGACAGCCATCTAATGTAACTCGATATCGTCATGAGCAACAATTGCCTTAATCACTCAAAATGTATCCTACATGGATATAAGAGAAATGGTAACATAAAATCACCCTTTCTCTTTGAGTGAACCATTATGCAATTGAGCGAGCCTATACACTGCTAAACTTTATCCTGAAATCCTTTAGGTCCTAAAACTTCATTTACAAATGACAAGTTTGCATTACTGATGCAAATCTACTGGCTCTCAAACCTTACTATACTTCATGGCTTGCATCTTGTCATTTATCGCGTCCTACCACACATCTGCATTAGGTTTAGAAATAGATTCTGTAAAAGTAATTGGATCCATAACATGTCTAATAGTATAGTCTTGTACACCTAATAGACTATGTAACTAGATGGGATAGCAGGTCATCTTACTCTAGTGGATTTACTTAACTGTATTAGATCTTATACCCTAGGAACCTCTGTGTGTACAAGTATAGGTTCATGTTCCTGCACAGGCATGGTATAATGACTAGATCCACCAGATCTAACTATATGAGTAACGGGTACACGATAACTATAGTATCCACCCTGCTATCATCCGAAGGGTCAATAAACCCACCATCATCATAGACATCATATTCCAAAAACTTAGTTGTTTGTGATTCTATTTTCTGGTCCCTTCTTCTCTATAGTAAAATTTGTAGCCTTAAAGTGGTCAGGACATCTTACTAAATAGCAATGAGAAGAACAAGCATGCAATCTTTCTTTATAAGGACTACATTACCTCAGTAGGGCAGCCTCATACATGAAAGTGTGCAAAGCTGAGTTTTCAAACTTTTAAGTAATAAGGTAGAATAGCTTTGTTCTGCATTGACTTATTCAAGTCCTTTAGGGTATTGTTATGCCTTTCGGCAATACACCATTTTGCTCAAAACTACTTGGCATAGTGAATTAAGTCACTATTTCAACTGATTCCAAATATCTATCAAACGGAGCTTTTAAAGTCCTGAAATACCATGTTTGTCATGATATTCTCCTCCAGGGTCAAATCTAACTATCTTAATGAATTTTCCCAGTTAATTCTCAACCTTCAGTTTTTAAGCAAGAACACATAACTATAAAGGGAATAATCATCAACAAATGTTAGAATATATTTATAATTGCACAATGCAACTGTATAAGGTCTACCGATATCTGTATGTATCAGACTTAACATGTCATAAGCATGAGTTGGCCTCAATATTATTATTAGTCAACTTACCCCTTCAACAGTCAGCACATGTTTCCAGATTATCATAATCTAGATTTAAGAAATGCTTTCCTTGATCAATCTCTCAACCCTAGCTCTAGAAATGTGGCTTAAACTTTTATGCCACATCATATATGACTTCTTATTCATCATGGCTTTTCATAACTTGTTTAGCAAGAACCGAAGAAACATATATTTAATTCGGGGTAATACACATTCTATATAAATCATATGACAAGAAAGTTGTACCATTATGTTTTGCATTAAACAACAACTGTACAACAAAAGCATTAAATACAGAACATTAACCTTCTTTGTCCAAAATTGATCAAAAGATCATATACAAATGTGTCATATAAAACCCAAATGAACCTTATTACAGGGTACAGTATATGCATTCCCCATAGATATTACTTCTACTTCTTCATTACTATGAACCATCAGTTTCTCGTTCCCTTTGTTTAGCTTTATCCTTGACATGAACTACTACATCATGGAAGCACCTTGATCAGGTGTTGCACTATGTATAGCCACCAAATACTTAATGTGACTATCGCAAATTAGATTCATAAATTAATAAGCTAAGGAGTTACCTGATTGTCACAATCTTTCCTTTTAGATCTCATACTACTGGTTTCTTTATGTCCCTAAGACCTTTACCAACACTAGTTTGACTAACATTAGCCTGTGGAGAAGAATTGAACTTTCTACCTTCGAACTTACAGGCTTCATCTTTGTCTTCCCTTAAGCTATTTTAAAGGCTATAGGATTTGCAAACTTGAGTTTCTCCTCCTCAACAACGCAATGGGTAATCAAAGCATTGAAGTCCCATTCCTCATCTCGTGAGTAATTTTCATCACCAGATTACTAAACTCTAGAGGGAGTGTGTTCAGAGTCTGGTGAACAATGAAGACATCAAGAAGACGAATGTTTAACATACTTTGAAGATGAATCATTCTCGATATATACTCCATTACTCCCCCTTTTCTATATATATCTTATGGAGAATAATTATTTCATCAAGGCATTTATCTCAACATTAGGTGAGACTATATACCTCTGGAAGACATTATTAAGAAACTCCTTTGCTATGTCTGTATCTGGAAGTCCACTTAATAGAAGGTTTGGGATGGATCTCTTAATGGTCATCAGACTTAATCTGCTAGACTGATCCTAGGCTTCATAGGATGCTTTATGAGCTCTCGAGCTTATGGATGTAGATGGAGATGGCCTATTCGTCCGTATGGCCATATCAACCTCAGTTATTCCCATAGCGTGCAATACATCCTCCGTCCACTTCTTTATATTGAAATCGGTCAGACTTTCAATGATGACACTATTTTTGTTGACTGAAAAGGTGACTTCAAGATAATAATCTTTAAATAAGCACAAATGTAGGACAATAGTGATACTCAAAGCTATTAAATAGTATCTTTACTAAAAATCCGGTCATACATATTATAAAATACCTATGGGCTGAATACATAATATATGTAACTAGACCTCCACATAAAAGCATTCAGAGTATAAATCATTAACTCTCGTGACACTACCACCTATGGGTGAATAGATCATTCAAGCAATGACTTTCCTTTATCCAATGCTTTTATGCACATCTCAAAATCTCATATAAGGTCAACACCTATGGGTACAATAACCAAACATGAGACTAGAGACACCTTTAACATGTGAGCAAAACAATTCAAAATGCTGACTCGAAAGGCTACTGTGGTGACTATATCCTTATCAACACTCAAAAAATCCATAAACATAAGGGATACATCTTTATGTTATCCTCACATTCTTTGTAGGCATATGGTATGTGACAATGTAACATCGATAAATGCAAAAATCTGAATGCACAGTCTTATTATCACACACTCGTACTGAAGACATTCTTTAAAAACTTCATTTGAGACTTTCATAAAAGAAAAATCTCAGTAGAGTGACTATCATGCGTCACTGGACATTGAACCGACCACCCGAGACATGAAAACCTCATATATCTCCCTTATAACAAGTATGTTGCACAAAAATTCACTCAAAAATGGATTCAGAATGTCTCAATTCCTTTTTCTAGTCGACTATCAGGCAATCCCAAATACTGAACATGAGACTCAACTTAAAGTATCTCCCTCATTTGATGTCCGAAGCATGAAAATTCACTCGAAATCGAATTCAAAATACCTTAATTCTTCTTTTGGGAGTTAAACTTTAATTATCACTAATGTAATAAATCTAGAAAAATGGAAAAACTTGCTTTCTAAATTTCCTAGACCTGAAAATTGACCCAAAACACCCTGAGTCACCCTTACAAAAAATCTGAAATTTTTATGTTTTTTTAAACACTGTACAGTCTGTATGGTTGACATCAGCATGTGGCGCACCAATTGGTACCATTCTTGAGCTTCTCCCTCTAGGTCTATGGTTGCAATTCCTACCTTCTTCTCCATCAATTTATGATCTAGCAAAAAGATATGCTCGCTCTTGTGTATCCAGTTCCTTACTCTATTACCTTTAAACACGCGAAACTCTTATCTTAATGAATCTTGTGGGTGTAGTGTGCACCTCCTTCCTGTGGGTAGATACTATGGTATTTGTCATTGATTCCTTTCTTAGAGAGTTTTGTTCAATGGGTTTGACCATCTGTATGAATTAATGGAACATGGTTTTAAGTTTCTTGAGTTCCCTTTCATGTCTATTAGTGTTGTTTTGCTTCTCAATCAAATATTTCTCATCCCTAGCTTGGTTTTTCAGTAAAACCTTCAGATTCTCTTCAATCCTGTGTAGCTCAGTAGCTCGTGCCCCTTCTATCATTATCTGTTCAAGGTTGACTATTCCAATACAAAGTTGTCACAACAATTTGTAGGAAACATGTATTGTTTATGTACAACAAGGTAGTTACAATAAAAATGTTGAAATGAGGGGGATAGAGAGAGTTGAGAAAAGAAGTAAGGATAGTATTCTGTAATACCATAATTGGGTTGATGCTTCTTATAGTAATATAGGTCTCTCAAACCTTATAAGACAGGATGCGTGGCTATAAAGCTGGAACCTACATCGATTTAGGGAATTAAAAATTATTTAAACGACTTTGTTTATTCCTTACATGGATTATGTTTTTGCTTGATTTCTTTCCATAGTTCACGTAACACATTCACATTGATCTTAATAGCTTATAATGTTTTTGAGCAAAAAAAAAGAACAATCTTTTTTCTTGTGTCAAGTTTTCATAAATTAGTGACTTTGAAATAAAAAATATTATGATATTGACTAAATAAGAATTACATATTTAATTCATATTGGCTACAATAAGAATTTGGTACTTATACTAATAAAATGTCAGAGAACTATTGACATAAAGTAAAATTCATGGTGTCTTATAAGTTTTAATATAAAAAATCATAAAGACTAAGTGGGTAATATGATGTGATCAAAATGAAGTTTTAAATTTGTTACAAACAAGATTTTTGTATGTATACTGAATACTACAACATTTTTAATTAAAATATATTCCCACTGAAAATAAAAATAGCAAGGACCAACTCTTACAATATTTCTCAGAAAGTCTTCTAGAATTAATTGAATGGTAGCTATGAATTCTTAGTTGGGCATGGGTTCTTTTGTTGTGTCCATATTTAGGGAAGGTCTTTCTTTTACTAGAGAAGTTGGTGGTGTTTTGATTTGTAAAGGTTTAGAGGTTGACCAATTGTCTTTTGCTGGCAAGTTTGGCTTGGAAGGTTTTAATGGTTTTGTAAGGTTTTGTCATAATAACGAGTAAGATATTTCGAAGATTTTTCCATAGTTAGTAGCTTTGGGATAGGATGGAGTGTTATAAGCAGGTCTTGCGATTGGAAATGTCAAGGGATACAGTTCATATATAGCTCTGGATTATTCTTTAGCCATGTCTAACTTAATTCTTTTCACCTCTTCTTGAACTTTTTATAATTCTCTTTCTTTCTTAGAGAAGTATGGTTCACAATAATACTAAATGATATATCTTCTCAAGTAAGAACCAAATTAGGAAACTTGATTAAGCAGTCATTGATGTGATTTTCACATTTTATAGGAAGCACTAAACGCTTTGAACAGCTTGCAGATCTCACTTACATATCTTAAATGATGATGGTTATTCCACAGTCTTCTTAACCACACAAAGAAATTGAACCAGAGGTTAAAAATGTTGAGTCGATGACTAAATTAGTAAGACCACAAGTAACTCATATCTACAAACCTACTTCAGGACCATGATTCACTTTTGATGATGATCTTCCAATAAAATGGTAAGATCGATTGCACATCCATTGGGGTAGAAACAATGGATTGAAGGAGCATTAAGGCCTTTTTCATGAGAAAATTTTAGGGTAATAATCAATATTGAATCAGAAGAAGCTCTAAATGGTTCTATGATACTTTTCTAGAAGCAATTAGAGTTTGATGTATGGTCGTGATACTACTGGCTTTTTTGGCTCTAGCTTCAAATAAGACTACATAATCATGTATATTGGTTCTTTATCATCTTCATCAAAAGAAGAGACTTCATCATTAGTTGAATCATAGTTAGGTAGTGCAAACAATGTTTCTTCAAAAACCTTAACATACTTATAGAAATGAATGTTTATTGCTAAGAAGAAAAATTACAAATCTTGCAAAAAGAAATTCGTTATAGACAAGATTTTATGTGCGTATACTGAAGACCATAACATCTTTGAGTTACAACATGTTCCCGCTAGATATGAAGATATTAAAGACTAACTCCTACAATATTGCCTGGAAAGTCATGACTAATTTGATCACCTATACCCATTATAGTGAAATTTAAACTTTTATGTTCAGTTAACATTTAAAAAGAATGAAGACATTAATCTAATAAAGGCAACACATTTGAGAATGAATTTAGAAAATTGTATTATCATTTAAAGATCTATATGGACACTGAATTCATATAGTCAATCTCTTTATTTTATTTGTGGGATATCATCAAAATTGAGCCATGGTCTCACCCTAGGTATGCTAGTCAAAACACAAGCCCTTCATCTCTCAACGGGGTCAACTCTCAAGGCCTGCCTCTTAGGGATCTAAGTTCACCAATCCTTCTGGTATAACTTAAAACTTAAACAAGATCATCAGTTGGATACTTTTTGATGCGCAAGATCCTTATATAAAGTCAAATGCAGAGCATACTCACATCTTTTGTTGGGACCGAAACCCAACCGCTTAAACTTAACACTTTCACTCTTGCTCTGATACCATAAATGTTGGGACCGAAACCCAACTGCTTAAACTTAACACTTTCACTCTTGCTCTGATACCATAAATGTTGGGACTCGATTTCAGAACCGGACCCCAACCAGAACAACAAAAAACGAAAATCTAAAAACAAAGTGACGGAACGAATCAAACGGATCTTAAAACCAAAGCGAAACGAAAGTGCGGATCCTAAACCCGAAAGTGGGCCACAACAAAAGTGAAATAACAACAGAACGGACGAAATCAAAAGTGGAAGTATCGAAAGCAAATAGAATTGACTCGAAAATCGAAAGAAAACAAATCAAAAGCGGAACAAATAATAAGACGGATCAAAACAAATCTTAAGGAGTTGTAGTCAAAAACGGAATCGAAGGAACGGATTCGACGAAAACAAATCGCTTAAGAACAAATCTTAACTTCGACATCCGAGAACAAATCTTTTTAAAAAGCGTCGCGTTGGAAACCTTAAGACTAACCAATCCAAATATGGTATAATTTTTTTTTCTTTTTCATCTTATTCA
>JANVCQ010049349.1:0-10874 GCA_025531925.1 Erythroxylum plowmanianum
ACTGCAATCCTTGGTACAAATTTATTTGACCGGTTTCCAAGGATCAATCTTAAGATTGAACGATAAGCCGCCGATCAGTGAGTCATGGTTATGATATATTATGTCATGCCCGTGGCCGTGACTTGTATTCTCATGACTTCATTTGATTTTCTACAATGTATACTCTTCATATTCATGCATTTTCTTATCTTCTCTTGCTCTAATCCTTCTTCTTCTTATTCCATGGAGACAAAGGATTGTGAATCTTCAAAAAATGGCTTAAATGTAGTGCTTTTGACTTACTTTAGCTGTTTTACTTTTGGTTATATCTAAAACCATATATAAGTCAAAGTATGTATCTTAAGAACTTTCCTAGCTATATTCACTAAGTGTTATTGAATAAATTCATCATCAATTAAGCATATATCAAAAGGAAAGAAAAATGATGGCTTAAAAAGTAAGGAGATGTCCTTCAAGAAGGGCAAATTTGCTTGTTAGCTCTGCATCATCCACATTTTATGAGAGAATTTTCGAGGAAGAAGAAGCTAAACACCTTGATTGTAAAACAAAAAGAATATTCAAAATCGACAATGAATTCAATCGCCTTATTGAATGCAATTAAAAGTGAATCCAATCCTTTGGATGAGCTAATGTATGTGGTGATACAAGTTAACAGGAAGGAGGTAACCACAATGGTGGATCTGGGTGTGACACTCTTTCATGGAAAATAATAATGGTGAGCAAGTTGGGGCTCATGTTTTCAAAGACCTTGACAAAGATGAACCCCTATGAGTAAGGCACAAGCAGTGGTTGGAGTTGCTTACAATGTCTTAGTGAGCATAGGAGTTGACATGCCAAGTTTAATTGCATGGTCATACCACTTGAAAATTTCGAGTTGACATTGGGGATCGATTTCTTGAAGGAAAAAGGGTGATGTTATATCCGAGTTTGGAAACTATGATGATTATGCATGAATAAAATTTATTTTATATTAATTATTGTAGATCTGGTGGTGGAACAATAGATGATACAACAATTATAACAAATGTGTCAGCCATAAGCATCGAGAAAGGGTTGAAGAAAGGTATGGAGACCTATCTTGCTGCTATATATGAGATTGATGATGATCACGTGGTAGAAATCCCCAAAGTAGTTGCATGTTTATTGAGGGAGTTTTAGGATTTGACATTGAAAGAATTGTTTAAGACTTTTTCCCCTCATAGAGAATTTGATCACAAGATCGAGTTAGTTCCTAGAGCCATCCCACATACATGCACCCAATATAGGATGTCCTTATTGGCGTTAAGGGAGATTAAAAAATAACTTAGTAAATTATTAGAGACAAGGTTCATCCAACCTTCCAAAGCCTTATATGGTGCCCCAGTGTTGTTCCTGAAGAGGCAAGATGGAACACTTCCGGTGTATATGGATTATCAAGCCTTGAATAAGGAAACAATAAAAAACAAGTCTCATATTCCCTTAGTTCAAGATTTGGTGGACAGATTATCGAAGGCTATAATTTTCACAAAGCTTGATCTTTAAAGTGGGTATTGGCAAATGTTAATAGTTGAGGGTGATGATTAACATGTGTGACTCGATATGGATCATTCGAATTCTTAGTCATACCGTTCAGATTGACTAATGCCTTTGTAACATTTTGCAACCTGATGAATGACATGTTATACAACTTCTTTAATGAGTTCATTATGGTGTATCTAGATGTTGTCATGATGTACAATACTAATATTGCAGAATAAGTGGAGCACTTGAGGAAAGTCTTGAAGTGGCTAGCACAATACAAACTCTTTATGAAGATGGAGAAGTGCAAGTTTGCATAATTAGAGATCATATTCTTGGGTGACTTAGTAAGCAAGGGTTAGTTTAGGATGGATTTAAAGAAAGTGAAGAAGATAGTTGAGTGGCATATTCCCACAACAACATGAGAGTTATGTAGTTTTCTCATACTGAAAACTACTATAGGCAGATTACAGTGGCATAATAGAAGAAAATGGTGCCATTGATAGATTTGCTAAAAAAAGAATGGTGTTGGTTGGATGCGTGTCAAGAGACATTAGAAATACTTAAATCTACTATCTCAACTGAACCTATATTGGAGCTTCCTGAGTTTGATCTTCCATTTGAGATACATATAGATGCATCAGAAGAATCCATTAATGGAGTCCTAATATAAGAGGGTCATTTCGTAGCATTTGAGAGTTGAACGTTCAATAATGCAGACCAGCGACACTCAACACATAAGAAGGAGATGCCTGTAGTGGTGCATTGCCTTGAGACACATTGAGTATAGCTATTAAGGACCAGGTTTGTTGTTCATATCTGCAATATTACCAACACATTTTTTAGGACCTAGAATAAGTTATCCCAAAAGCAAGCCTAGTGGTAGGAGTTTCCTATTAAATATGATTTTGTATGGGAGTATAAATCGGGGAGACACAATAATGTAGCAGATGCCTTAACCTGTTGGAATAAATCAAAGCTATAAGTCCATTGGACAAACTATACAGTAAGTTAATTTCAAAAGTCAAGGAAGGTATTGTATATAGGTTTGGCTCAATAATTATTGGCTATTAAAGGTATACCCTACTTTTCATGTTAGTTTTTTCAAACCTTACTATGAGGATGCATCAGATTCGAATAGGATTCAGGTGAAGAAAACTCCACCAGTTGTGAGAAAAAAGTTCAAATATCAAGTGGAGAAGATCTTAGATCATTGAATAATGGGACAATATTAAAAGAATTCGAGGACCAAATTCTTAATCCAGTGGAAGGGGAAGCCAATCACGGAAGCTACATAGAAGAATGATACTACCTTGTGGTAGTTTAAGAATCAGGTGAACATCTACCTTCAAACTAATTTGATGAAGGGGTCAAATTCATCTAATAGGGATGGATTGTTAGCCTCTTAGCACATAAAGGCACTTCATAACTAACCAGAAATGGGCTTTGGAATAAAGGTTAGCTAGATCACATGCATGATAGTGGCATACAAAAGCCCTAGGTAACTTAGCAAGTTAAATCAAATATAGTGTGTTAGGACCTTGTATGGTCCAACTTGGCTAAGGCTATGTTCTGAGATGTATTGAAGTGTTCTAGAAATAAGATTGTGTTTGTTTATGCTGAATTTCCAGACGGGAGGGTCCGATGATTCTGAGTTTTTGTTTGGGAATTTAGAAGTGTTTATTTATCATTTGCAGGTTTTGGGTTTTTTAAAAATGCAACCGTTATGCTGTTGAATTTTTGATTCTATTAGAGATAGAATAAAATAAGAATTGATTAAAAGATGAATTTTGGATTTGTATGAATGTATAAGAAGATGATTAAGGATTGAGACTTTGCATGTATAAGAAGTTTGTTATGCATTGAGAAATTGATTGAGGATAATTTCCAAGAAAAGGGAAATAAGATTGCCTTGTATGAGTTTGATAAATGAATAAAGAAAAGAAAAAAAAAAGTATACCGATTTCGGATTAGGTTTAGTCTAAGGTTTCTAACGCTGAACGTTTAGTTTGTCTAAACGAATTGTTCATGGATGTCAGATTTGTGTTCAGTTCGTTTAAACGATTAGTTTTGATTTGATGTAATTTGTATTAGAGTTCATTTCCGTTTTGTTTTCGTTTCCATTAAAAATTCGATTTCAAGTCGCTTCCTTTTCGATTTGTTTTCGATATATTTCCGCTTGTGATTCCGATTTGTTTTTGCTTCGCTTTGATTTTCGATCCGTTTGTTCTTTTGTATTATGTTTTTCCACTTCAGATTCTTTCGATTTATGATTTCAAGTATTCGATTCCGCTTTCGATTTTGTTTCCTCGCTTCATTTTTTTTGTTTTCGTTTTCTGTTTTCCAGTTGGGGTCCGGTTCTGAGATTGGATCCCAACAAGTCCTTTGCAGGTGGTTCCCAAGAATCTGGGCATTACAGTTGTGTAGAATGAGAAAGGAGAGATTGTTTTGACTTGGGTGTAGAATGGATGGCGAATTTGCATGGATCATCGCAAACTCAACCCAATGAGTAAAAAAGACCACTTTCTCCTACCCTTTATTGATCAAATGTTAGAAAGTCTTACTAGTCATACTTACTATTATTTTCTTGATGGTTATTCAGGTTATATTTAGGTTGCTATTGCTCTAGAGGACTAGAAGAAGACTACTTTTACATACCTGTATGGCACCTTTGCCTATAGAAGGATGCTTTTTGGATTGTGCAACATTCCCACTACATTTCGAAGGTGCATAGTAGGTATCTTTTCTAAGTACCTTGAAAAAATCATTGAAGTTTTCATGGATGGCTTTACTATGCGTGGGGATTCATTTGAACAATGCCTGGATCACCTTATTTTGGTAATTAAATGATGTCTTAAAACTAACCTAGTTCTTAATTCTGAAAAGTGTCATTTTATGGTGCAAAAAAGGATAGTTTTAGGACATGTTTTTGCTAAGGGTATTGAGGTTGATAAAGCCAAGACAGACCTTATCTCTTCTTTTCCTTACCCTATTTCTGTGTAGGAAGTTTGATCTTTTTTTAGACATTTAAGGTTCTATCGTATGTTCATTTAGGAATTTTCCAAGGTTTCATAGCCATTGTGTAGGTTACTTCAGAAAGACAAAGAGTTTGTTTTTGATAAGAAGGCATTTGATGCTCTAAAGGAGAAGTTGGTTACTGCACCCATCTTATAATCTCCTGATTGAAGTCTTCCATTTGAGCTTATGTATGATGCCTCTAACCATGTCTTATTTATTGGGCACTAAGATTACTATTTTTTTGATCAAGCAACTTTAAAGTACCTACTAGCGAAGAAGGAATCGAAGTCAAGGCTCATCCATTGGATACTCCTACTTTAGGAGTTTGTTGTGGAGATAAAGGATAAGAGAGGCTTGGAGAATGGAGTAGCAGATCATTTGAGCCACTTAGTAGAGCATGGTGCTAACACAGGCCCTATCAGTGATGTTTTTCTAGATGAGCAACTACATATAGTATGGTCGACAGCTCCCTGGTATGTTGATATAGTGAATTTCTTGGTTTCTTATAAATTTCCTATAGATTTTACCAAGACATAGAAGGAGAGGATAAAGAGACAAGAAAAGTTTTATGTATGGTATGATCCTTACCTATGGCAATTTTGTGCGGATCAAGTCATCAGATAGTGTGTACCTGATATTGAATTTCTCTCTATTTTGACATTTTGGCACTCTTATGCATATGGAGGTCATTTTGGCCCAAAGCGGACAACTTGCAAGCTTCTAAAGTGTGGGTTTTACTGGCCATCTATATTTTGAGATGCATATGATTTATGTAGGACTTATGGCAACCATCAGCGCACAGGTACGTTAGGCTTCATTGAGGAAATGCCTCAAGCCCTTATATTAATTTGTGAGATTTTTTATATTTGGGGTATAGACTTCATGGGTCCCTTACCCTCCTCATTTGGATTTCAATATATTTTGCTTGCAGTTGATTATATGTCGAAATGGGTGGAAGCAAAAGTTACCTGAATTGACGATTCTAAAGTAGTTGTAGATTTCTTGAAATCTAACATTTTCTTTAGGCTTAGAGTCTCGGGAGCCATCATCAGTGACAAGGGGGCTCACTTTTGCACCCAGACGATCGAGGCCCTCCAAAAGAAATATCAGGTGATGCATTGAGTCTCAACTGCTTATCATTCTTAGATGAGTGGTTAGGCTGAGGTTTCCAATCGGGAGATCAAGTGCATCCTAGAGAATACAGTTAATACGAATAGGAAGGATTGGATTTTACACCATAACGATGTCTTATAGGCATATAGGACTACATACAAGACTCCAATAGGGATGTCACCATTTAGTTTTATTTTTAGGAAACCATGCCACATTCCAGTAGAGATACATCGCAAAGCTTGTTAAGTAATCAAGAAGTGTAACATGGAGTCAGAATTGGTGCCCACAGATGATTATAGTTACAAGAGATCGAAGAGTTGTAATATGAGGCATTCGAGAATGCCCGATTTATAAGGAGAAGACCAAGGCATTCCATGATCGTAACATATCTAGCAAGACATTTGTGGTGGGACAAAAAGTACTTTTATATCATTCTCACCTCAAACTCTCTCCAGGTAAGTTACACTCCCGATGGATAGGTCCTTTTGAGGTTACCTAGGTATATCACCATGGAGCAATGGAGATCAAAAGTGCCAAGACGGGGAAAGAGTTTAAAGTCAATGGACATTATCTTAAACCTTACTTTGCGGGATTTCAACTTCATAACATGGAGGTGATAGAGTTTGAAACTCTAATATACATTAGTTAATATCGGTTGACAGTGGTCGAGTTTATGACCTTAACCAAGCATTTGTTAGGAGGTACCCTAACCTTTTCCTTTCATTTTAGTTCTTTGTTGTTTCAGTTTGTTTTCATTTGAGTTCCTTATTTTCTTTTTGTTTGTTTGTTTTTAGGAATGCAAGACTAGAGCTATGAATTCTTCTTTCAAGTCATTGAGCCCTCTTTGATCTAGGGGAGTCCTTTTGTTCTCATCCGTTTGTGTTTTTATTGATTTTAGGGCATTAGGGACAACGTCCCATTTAAGAGTGGGGGTGGGGAGAGTTTAATTTTTTTCATTTTTGCACTTGAAGTGGGATGAATGTTGAACCATGCCATTCTCTCATAGTAGTTAGATTGGGAATTGAGTTGCGTGGTTGAATTTGAATTAGGCAACTTGAGTGGAAGGTGAATCATATGGATTTTCATATAAGCACACGCGAGGTTTTGAGCCTATATGACTACGGTTCATAGTCATTTTATTTCTTTGTTGTGTGTGATGCTCCCCTAGGAAGATTACCTTCAGAACTTGCATTGAACCGGTTTGAAACTATGAGATGCATGGTTTACGGAAATGATTAAGGCCTTCTTTGTTTTGAACCCTTAGCTTAAATAACCTACGAACTCATTTTTACCTTGCCTACTAATTTGAGCCTTTAACCTTGTTTGTTTTTGAATTAATCACCTTACATTAAAACCCATAAACCCATTAGGCTTACCTTGTCACAAGTTTAATGAAGTAATGAGTGAGCATTTGATATATATGATTTAGGGACTTTTGTTTTGTATTCAATTCTGAGATGTTTCGAGAGGCACTTTTACTTATGACTTATTGAGTTATGTTGCTATTATTTCCTTATTGTTTTAGTGTTATTCAAAAAAAGAAAAAAGATAAAGAGAAAGAAGAAAAAGAAGAAAAAAAATCTTTGTTTTTTTAGGTTATTAATTAAAAGCGTCCTTGTTTCTACTATTGAAGGAAACATAGTAGCATTAGTTAGTGATGAGTAGCTATAGTTAGTGGTATTTATATGCCTATCTTAGAATTTGTGTTTGGTTGTCCCTTCTTACTTAACACTTTGTTAATACTTGTGAGTTACCCTTTGACCTTTTTGCCTTGCCTTAACCCAAACCCTATTATAACCATAAGTAAAAGCCCTTTTTGATCTATGATGGCATGTAATCTATGTGGTAGAAAAATTGGGGAATTTGAAAGCCTATGGTAGTGTAATCTCTTAGAGGAAGTATTGAGTGAAACATCGACCTTAAACATTTGAGTGAAATGAGTGAACATTGTGAGGAAAATCCATCTTAGTTTTATTTTACCTTTGATCAATGGTGTCTACCTTTGATCAATGGTGACTTTGTTTATGTGTATTGATGAAAAGATTATGATCTATGTAGTAGCTCGATACTTGAGTTTTTCAAAGTTGAAGGATTGCATATACTTGATCTTCTTTGAAAAAAATTGATAGAACATCTTGGTTATTTTTAAATTGCTTGAGGACAAGCAATAGTTCAAGTATGGGGGTATTTGATAGGATTGAATCATCTTATATTTTCTTAAGCTTTTCAATGTCTTTTCAATCCTATTGTTGTGTTTAAATACTCAATTTATGTTCATCTTGTGTGTACATATAGATTAAAGGAGTGAACACAAATATATGCTAAAAGGAAGAAGTTTGACAAAGTTTGGAGAGCCATCCATGGAGGAAAAACCATTAAGGGCATTCGGAGGAGAATTGGAGAAACTTGGGAAATAACTCAGGGCCACGATCATAGAAAATATGCAACTATCATGACAAATGCTTGATCAAAGGACCATGATCATGGGGAGTTAACCATGATAATGACAAAAGCTTGAGCATAGGGCCACAATCGTGGTTGACTCCCAACGATCGTGATAGAACAGATAAACTAGCCACGATCCTGCACTAAAGGCCACGATCGTGGCCTGAGCACAGACAGACGCAGACAACCTTTCGAACTTAAGTTTTTGAGTAGCTTTTTAGCTTTTTGAGGTAGAAAAATTCCTAGGTTTTCCCTTAAATGGAAAATACTACATAAAGAAAGAGAGGATGATCTAGAAGAAGGCTACATAGTCTGCTACTTTTGGAAAACTTCAAGAAGAGAGAAGAAGAAGAAGAGAGTACGAAGGAGCAAAGAAGTTTTTGTTATAGCTTATTTCATTTTCAATGCTTTATTTCATGTCTTAATCTATTCATTCCATTAGTTTAGAGCTTTCTTAGTGCTAATCATGGTTTTACATATGTTAGAATATTTAAATTGAATGTTTGATGGATTTTGTAGTTGAAACTCATGAATTTCGTAAGGAACCTTTGTGATATATCAATGGATGTTTATTCATGCAATTTTCCAATTTTAATCTTGGTTATTTGAGTTTATTTATGTGATTTCGCAGATATGAATTTACTGGGTATTTGAATGTTTAATGGTTTATGTTATGAGTTTTTGCTAATTTGTGATGCGTTTGATTAATTTGTGCTGAATAGTTAGGATCTATATAGGTTCTTAGGTTTATGCTTAATTAATTTAAGATTTTATGTGAGTTATGTGTGCTGGAATTTTCATTTTGATGCAGTTAGTTAAGCATTTGCAACATGAGGTATGATTAGTCATTTGTTAGCATAAAGGGTTTTGAATTCTATTAAGTTAGTGTTGAATTTTGGTCTTTATCACGTCGTTTATAATTTCCAACCTTTGTTTTATTTAATTGGGTATGGGTTTGTTTATTTAATATCAATTGTGCTTGATATAAACATGTGTGGCTAGACTACTTAGGGGTTTGGAGATATTATAAGGGTGAAGGGATGGAAATTGTGAGAATGGAGTTGAACTTGTCTTGAATTGGTATTTGTAGGTCTAGGTTGGTTTGGGATTTATGATAAATGTCAAGAATTAGGAATTGCTTGTAGGCTTGATCACCCTTTAGGTAATTTTCTAATTTGAAGGCTAGGGTTGAGCATGTGATATGTAATATTCCATAGTGATTCCCGGAAGTAGCAATAGGTTAGTTGAATTTTTCAAGATACTTAGTCAACTAATATAGGATTAGGTTACACTTGGAGAGCCTATTCTAAGTTATTGTGGAGATCAGGGGCAATTTTAGAGCTTTTTAGTTTTGCCTATTTTAAAGAAATTAAGGGTTTGGGAGCTTAATCGAGTCCATAGGCTAAGACCATGATGAAAGTATCTTTTATTTAGATTTAAGGATCAATGACCATCCCAAAATCCCAAAGATATCTCCATCCCACTTCTTTACCATTGTTATTAGACTTTTCTAAATTTTCTTTGTGCTTGTCTTTTTGGTTATGTTGATTACATATTAGTTGTTGTATTCATAAATTTAGGGTGTTTTGTTTTCTTTTCTTACAACATTTGAAATAGTATTTACATCCCAGCTCTCTGTAGTTCGACCCTAGATCACCATTTAGTACATAGTTTGGTAGTTAGGAATTTATTATTTGATAGTTTGCGACAGGATATCAATAATCTATTGTCTTCATGGACCAAAATGAAGAAGATTAAAAGAAGAGGAGACAAGAAAGAAAATGAAATGAAGAACAATACTAAAACTCACGATCATAAATTAATTTGGCCATGCCAAATTGCATAGCTGTGAGCGATAACTCATGATTGTACAATGTTTTTATATAGTTATGAGACACTCTCTGTAGCACCCCACTCCCGCATGATCCGAACCCGATATCGATGGTGATATCCGAGTCCGTGCCCCGCGAGGGTAGCGTGCTAAAGCACTTAATCATTTAGAAATCGGTATACAATTTTTTTTCTTCAAAACCATAAGCACAATAAGTGAAAAATCGATACTCAAATTTGGTCTCATGTCCATTCATAATTATTTTCGATTAACACAAAACCATCAACAAATTTACAATAGTCATTTGGCCCCTTTTTATATATAATACACTTGAGTCATTTCAGAAAACCAATATATACAATAAGTTGCAGAATATACAATTCAATATAAAATAGAGACATGCAATGCAGACGTGAATTAATCCCGACCTCTATCCTTCACTTGAATGCTATGTGTATACTCCCGTTGCCCTAACGGGGTATTCTTCTGATCCTGAAAAATATTTATAAATTTTGGGTGAGTTTTGCGAACTCAGTGAGTGACCATCATCGATGGCCCACCCAATCACATAACACATAATTCACACATCTCACTTAATCTCACAATTCACAGTAGGTCATATTTCACATTATTTCACATTCAATACACTTATTCATTCATATTATGCATGTGCAATGCACATGAGACTCACTTTCCATTTGTTACTTTATTGTGATTGAGTGCCTAAACTGTCCCATATAGGGCTCATAGATAATTGTCCCTTATCCACTTGGGGGATACAGGGCTCATTAAACGTTAAGCCTGAGGCTCTGAATCAATTTTGAGCTCGAGGCTCATTTTCACTCGTTGAGCCTTAAACTCTAATCATTGGCTACTCTGGTCGCAACTGCCATTATATTTCATGCATTCATGCAATGGAATGCATCACTCACAATTGCATATCCCATTCAATCATTTCCTCATATCATCG
>JANVCQ010049368.1:0-10872 GCA_025531925.1 Erythroxylum plowmanianum
TTCCCAAAGAACAATCATTGGGTTTGATTATTTTCCGAAAATAATCAAAAGGGCTTGTTTGTTTGCCGAAAACATTCCATCGTTTGTGTGTTGTGCGATTTCCAGAATTCTGTCCAAGTTCCAATTTCATTTTCGAGTTCCTGCTTCCTGTGTTCATCAAATAAAAAATTTTCCTTCTTCAAGTTTGTTCCTCACATCCTAAATTAAAAATCTCCAGAAGACATCTTCACCCAATTCGAACCCCAACCTTCTCAAAATTCCCGTTTTCCTCATCTGCCTTCATTCTATCGCCCAGATTAACATGTCACCATTAAATCCACTATAACTCAATCATTACTTATCCGATTAATCCAATTCTTGCGTCTAAATTGTAGTTCACATCTACAACTTTTCTTCTTTCCTAGAAACCTAATTCCCAACCGATTAACCCAGAAACGTCTTCAAAGTTCCTGTTCCAGTTTTACCCGATTAAAACCAAATTGCCCAAAACTTTTCCAATAACCACCAGACCCTATTCTGATCACTTTCCAGCCACTCCACCATCAGTGTAGTTCGTCATGTTTATGGATTTACCCAAACCATTTTGATGTGCTTATGTTCTTATAAGATGTGAACAAGTTTGATGCATTCATGTTTTGTAGTTGGAGAAGTTGAGAAACATGTGTTTTATGAACTTAATGAGAATTTTCTATGACAAGTGAATGTTTTCAAAGGTTTTGTGTATTTTTTCGTTATAAACTGTTACCCACGAGCTTTCAAGCTCACCCCCTTTTATCCGATCTTCATGTGATAGCTAAGAGATTAAGTGATCAAGAGCCTAAGGGAATTTCTACAAAATTGCTTATTTTGTATTTTGAGTTGGTTTTGGGAAAGCACAATGTTTTAGTCGCATTTTAGTTTTATTTGTTCAAAAATCTTTTGTAATTTGAGATTTTGAGATGATGATGTATTGTGACTCGAAATGCCATTAAAGTTTTGTAAACTTTATCTTTTTGATGTTAGTGAAATATAAATTGTGTATGGATGATTTTGAGTTGGAATTAGATATACTTGAGGAAGTTATCAACTTGAGATGATGATTTCGAGCATGAATGGTTGATACATGTATATATATTTATACACATACATATACACATAAGTGGGATGTTATGGATAAGGAAAATAGCCATTATGAATGATGAGAATTAGTTGTAAGTGATGAGTCAAATGAGTTGATATTTGAGAGTTTAATGAAGTCAATTTGGTAGCTGAATGGTTATGCTCAGGACAATCCAAGGTTTGCACAGTGCAAATATTAAGCCTTTCATGGAGGTAAATTTTGTGTTCTAACTTTAGGAGAAAAACTGTATTGTTCTAGGCTGAATTGGATAAAGTTGTCATGTAGAAAGTTGTAGCTTATATTTCTAGCTTTTCAACGGTATATAGTATGTAATTTTTGAACATTGGAGTCGAAAGTTATGATTTTTATAAGTGGCGATGCTCTAGAGAGTGTAGTTAGTGATTCAGAACTTTTGGTGATGTGAGAGAGACCCTGTAGAAACCCTATCTTCTGGTGCCTATCTTCTAGTGCCTATCTTTTGGTGCCCATCTTTTGGTGCCCATCTTCTAGTGCCCATCTTCTGGTGCCCATCCTCTGGTGTCCATCTTTTGGTGCCCATCCTCTAGCGTCATCTGGCCTATTGTCTGGTTCAATTTTGACCCTCTAGATGACAAAATCTCACCTTGTTGTCTGCATGAAAGTTGTAGAGTCATAAGTCCTCTTTCAAACCATCTAATAATGACCTTGATCTGATATCTATAGAGAACATTATGCTAATTTCCCCAAAACAGGTTCAATATGATTGAGGACAAAACCTTGTTTGATTCTTTCAGCCATAACTTTGTTATTCGACCTCCAAACGAAGTGATTCTTAGATCAATAGATTCCTAGCACATTTCTTTCTACCTCTCCTTGAAATTTTATAGCTTTTGGTGTTGATTTTAAAAGTATTGATTGAATCAAAATAAGGGTACGGGTTGGAAGAGTATGAATTGGATATTTTACTGAATATATTTTGGTATTTTGATGGTAACTTGATCTGTAGAGCTTCGAATGAGATTATTTTTTTTCTAAATAATCTAGATACATAGAGCTAGACATTATCTAAAGGAATCAAATTTTAATTCAGTCCCTAAAACTTTCAATTTCTAGATGGAAGTTGGGCATAGAGTACTGTTTCAGTTTAATAATAGTCTGAAAATGTTTGGGCCCTCACTTTCAGATTACTAAACCAAATGAAATGATTTTGGTGTCATTAGAGATTTAAGACAATGGGCATTAAATGTTCTGAAGAAGTCAAATTGTAATTCTAGGTTGAGGTTGCCCAAAATATGTGCTGAAATAGGAGAAATGAGTTTGTTTTGGATGTCTATTATGTGTGGGCACCACCCTTGTGGGATGATGACTAATAAGGGTTCTTTGAAATAACCCTAGAAGAAAAGTGTTTGACCATGTTTTATGACTCCGGATGTTGGGCTCTGGAATCAGGGTCCAATAGATGTGGTATCAGAGACAGGTTTTGGGATCTTTTATGGGAATTTTTTGAAATATGTGTCAATTAGAATTAGTGAGGAAAATGATACCTTTTCATGATATGAGAAATTGAAAGTTTGTGGATATTACGTAGTACGATATGTTAGACATAGATGCAGTACTTTTGGTTATGTTAGTGAATATGGTGACGAAATGTTGTTGTGGATATGTACTTGAATCAATATCGATTTGAAAATATTTTCATGAATTGATTAAGAAGAAATAGAGACATAGGTGGAAATAACCAGATTTAAGGTGTACAAGCAAAATAGAAATTGAAAGGTTGAACTTGAAAGTTAGAATGATTGTTTAACGACTGTGATAAGAGTTATGATCTGGGATAAGAAGATATTAGTCAAATTGAGATTGTTGATAATGTTACAATGAGTAATGAATTCAAAGATAAAGAGAAAAATATTGTCTAAGATCAATGGAGATCAAAGTATCAATTGTGTAAGATATAAATTGGTGAATTATGGGAGATAAATATGTGGAGTTGAATTTTGGGCAAATCAAAGTACTAATTGCTATGGAATTGAAGATCAGTATCACATGGAAGGATTAACCAAGCCCAAATTGAGGATTCAGAAATTGTGAACCTTATTGAGAGATTAAGAACAGATCTAAATTTTAGGATCGAATAGGAAGAATGATACATTGTGTTTGAAATAAGAAGTATATGTAATTGATAAAGGTGATAGAGCAAAGAGATTGTTAGAAAAGTACAAATGGTAACATAAGTTATACATCCTAGTAGGAATATGCCGAAACATCATTTAGTGGCTAAGAATATAGAATCAAGTGACTGAATGTTTAAATTGCCGACAGTCTTGACTGTCGAAGATATGCTTAAAGCTTATATTTTAGAGTCCATAGGAACATGAGATCAATGTATAGTTCTATTTGACTTTAAGCATCATAATCATTATTATAGTGATTTCATTATAATACTGTATGAGGATTTAGATGATAGAAAGAGTCGTTTTCTCTTGCATTTTGATGATTAAGGCCTAAAAATCGTTGAAGGCCAAAATTAGTTGGAGATGTTACTGATAAGTGAAATTGATCTGTATTAGAAATTAATTGATTGAAGAAAGATAAATGAGTTAGGTGGACCAACACCAAGGGTATGGAATATAGTCAGATAGACATAAGAGTTAAGTGTATTAACACTACGCTGATGGGAATTATCAAGTGAAAGATAAATTATCTCCGAGAGTATCACCGTGCCAAGGTGTGCTCAGGTTAGGAAAAAGGATTAGCTAAGCCTGACATGAATTGGTCTATACAAAATAACTATGAGAAGTGCTACTGGTGAAAGATGTCTTAGATTCGTAATGTGATATATGTGAGCATGTTAAGAATATTGATATGATATGATATTGGTGTTACTGACGCAAGAGGTGAAAAATTGTGAGTAATCCGAAATATAATAAGGAAATAGATAAGATAGCGTGATATCTGAATAAGTCATTAAAGGATGGATTGAATTCGTTAAATAGGGTCATTTGGAAGAAATTATTTGAGTGATGAAGTTAAATAGAAAAATGGAGGAGCAGAAGAAGAAGCATATCCCTACTTTTTGATCAGTTAGATAAGAATTTCGAGGATGAAATTCTTTTAAGAGGGGGAGAAATGTTGGCCCCAAATTTTTTTCTTAATCAATAAGTATGATTTACATTAATTATGAGGTCTTTGTGAAATTTTGTGGAGTTAATTATTATGTTGTTGATAGAAAGATTATATGATATAGGTTGATTGAATTAAAGTGTAAAGGTTATAAGAATGTTCAAGGGGTGTTTTTTGCAAGATATTTAAGGTTTAAAGAACATAAGTCTATAAGAAAGGGTAAAAGGGACTTTTTGGGCTCATTAAGGGTAGAAATGGAAGAAAGAAATGTATTCTTGCTTTTTAAGAAGGGGAAAAGCATGAATTGAAGATAAAAAAAGAAAGTGTTATGAAGAAGAGAGAGAAATACAAAGAGAAGAAGAGAAGGAGAGAAAGAGGAGAAAACAAGTTAGGGTTTCAATTTTCTTAGCCTTCAAGAGAGATTTTGAGGTTGTTCAAGAAGGGAAAAAGGAAGAGGAAGAGAAGAGCTTCCATTTGAGCCAATAATCATTTCATTTGGTGAAGATTAAAGGTAAGATCATTGTAAATCCTTTGAATTTTTGGAAGGATTTTAGTTCATGAAGTTTAGAAAATGCATGGGTTTAAGTATTCTAGAATCAATTTTAGTGATTGTTCTTTGTGGGATTTTTAATTGAAAACCTTATTGATTGGGATTTTTCTTATTGTATAAAAGGATCAAAAGATGCAAGAGGAACAAGAGAAGAGGCATTTTGAGCAAGTGTATAAGCACGAAAATCAAGGTGGGTACATGTTTATAATAGAGTAAATGAGCCACTAATTTTTTCTTTGAATTAAAGAAGTTTAATGATTTCAATTACATTACAAGTGTTGCATTTATTGCTTTTGAATGATTTAAGAAATTGCAATATGTTGTTATATGAATTGTGTGTTATGAAATCATGTTTTCAGAAATGGTTTTCGAAATATCTCATGTTCATGAAAAACAAGTTTCTAAGAATTTGCCATTTGGGCAAACGATTTTCAATTCATAAATTACATGTTATATGGGTTTGGTGTAATCTATTCAAGTATGTCACATGCATGTTTACTAAGTTAAAGGCTTCTCTCACCTACTAGCTAGTGGCACAGAGCTCCTTCATGGACTCCTCCAGTTTATGTCTACGAAAACCTACTATATGGGGTTGTGATAGTACGTCAAGCTTACGACTACGCAGGACCATTATGTGGAAATGTGTAGTTCGTCATGTTTATAGATTTACCCAAACCATTTTGATATGCTTATGTGCTTATAAGATGTGAACAAGTTTGATGATGAGAATTTTCCATAAAAAGTGAATATTTTCAAAGGTTTTGCTTATTTTTCCATTATAAATTGTTATCCACAAGCTTTCAAGCTCACCCCCTTTCAACCCATCTTCAGGTGATAGCTAAGAGATCAAGTGATCAAAAGCCTAAAGGAATTTCTTCAAAATTGCTTATTTTGTATTTTGAGTTGGTTTTGGGAAAGCACAATGTGTTAGTCGCATTTCAGGTTTATTTGTTCAAGAATCTTTTGTAATTTGAGATTTTGTGACGATGATGTATTGTAACTTGAAATGCCATTAAAGATTTGTAAAACTTTATTCTTTTTATGTTAATGAAATATGAATTGTGTATGGATGATTTTGAGTTGGAATCAGATATACTTGAGGAAGTTATTAACTTGAGATGATGATTTTGAGCATGAATGGTTGATAAATATATATATATACACACACACACTAGTGAGAGGTTATGGACAAGAAAAAAGGCATTATGAATGATAAGAATTAGTTGTAAGTGATGAGTCAAGTAAGTTGATATTTGAGAGTTTAATGAAGTTAATTTGGTAGCTGAATGGTTATGCTCAAGACATTTCAAGTTTTGCATAGTGCAAATTTCAAGTCTTTCCATAGAGGTAAATTTCATGTTCTGAATTCAAGAAAAAAACTGTATTAATCTAGGCTGAGTTGGATAAATTTGTCTTCTAGAAAGTTGTAGCTTATCTTTTTAGATTTCCAACAATATATAGTATGTAATTTTTGAATATTGGAGTCGAAAGTTATGATCTTTATAAGTGATGATGTTCTGTAGAATGTAGTTAGTGATTCAAAACTTTTGGTGATGTGAGAGAGACCCTATAGCAACCCTTTCTTCTGGTGCATATCTTCTACTGCCCATCTTCTGGTGCCCATCTTCTGGTGCCAATCTTCTAGTGCCTATCTTCTGGTGCCCATCTTCTGGTGCCCATCTTCTGATGCCTATCTTATGGTGCCCAGCCTATCTTCTGGTGCCCATCATCTGGTGCCTATCTTCTAATGCCTATCTTCTGGTGCCTTTTGTTTGACCTTTCTTCTGGTTTCATCTGACCTATCTTCTAGGTTGATTTTGACCTTTTAGATGATAAAATCTCACTTTGGTACCTTCATAAAAGTTGTAGATCCATAAGTTCTCTTTTGAATCATCTAAGAACAACCTTGATCTGATATCTATAGAGAAAGTTATTCTAATTGCCCCGAAACAGGTTCAATATGATTGAGGACAAAACCTTGTTTGATTCTTTCAGCAATAACTTTGTAACCGACCTCCAAACGAAGTGATTTTTAAATCAATAAATTCCTAGAACATTTCTTTCTACCTCTCCATGAAAGTTTATGATTGTTGATGTTGATTTGAAAAGGATTGATTGAATCAAATTATCGATACGGGTTAGAAGAGTATGAATTGGATATTTTACTGAACATATTTTGGTATTTGATGGTATCTTGATCTGTAGAGCTCGAAATGAAATGATTTTTTTATTTCTAAATAATATAGAGACATAGAGCTACAAATTATCTGAAGGAATAGAATTTTAATTCAGTCCCTAAGACTTTCAATTTCTAGATAGATGTTGGGTATAGAGTACTGTTTCAGTTTAATAACAGTTTGAAAATATTTGGGCCCTAACTTTCAAATTTCTAAACCAAATGGAATGATTTTGGTGGCATTAGAGACTTAAGACAATGGGGGAAAATGTTTTGAAGAAGTCAAATTGTAATTTCGGGTTAAGGTTGCCCAAAATCTATGTTGAAATAGGGGAAATGAGTTTGTTTTGGATGTTTGACTGGTGCTGGCACCACCCTTGTGGAATGATGACTAATGATGGTTCTTTAAAATAACCCTAGAAGAAATGTGTTTGCTCACGTTTTATGAATCTGGATGTTAGGCTTTGGAATCAAGGTCCAACATAGTCCATCCTCAAATTGCCTACATTTATCCTCATTCAGAACCAAAGCAGTAGCATACACCATTAATTAATTATATTGCACCTTATACTCGGCTGCAGTGAGATTGCCCTGTTTTAGGTCTAGGAATTCTTGGATCTTTGGCATATAATTCTCCTTAAAGACCTTAAAAATTCTTCCCATATTAGTCTACAAGGTTGAGCGAAACTGCTGGGAACAATATTCCACCACTGATAAACCAGACCTTGAAGTAATGAAACTGCATAGTCAAACCATTCATTAGACTCATAGTCCATCTGATCAAATATCCTTTCTATTCTCTCTAGCCAACCTTCTACCTCAGTAGGGTTTGTACTTCCATAGAAATCTATAGCCCTTTACTTCCTAAGTTTATTATACCTTCTTTCTCTCCTTCAGGACCTTTTTGAGGCATTTGGTTAGACTGCGGTACTGGGGACTCTCTATTGGCTCTTATAGACTCAAAGTAAGCTGATTCTATGATTCAATCTCCTATAGTGGATGACCTAAAATAAACAATAAGTGTGATCACTATATGAGTCTCTTACTATATGTTAGGTTTAAATGTTTATATATGTCCCTATGGATGCCAAACTATGCTCTGATACCAAAATTTGTAACATACCACTTCCATGAAGCATATGCTCGCACATTTAGAGGATATTCGAGAACATACCTTATAAGAATGGCACGTTAGAATAGTCACATTAACTTATTATGTCATCACACATAACACGAGTATTCAAAATGGTCAAATCTCCTCATTTCAGTCACAAATAAACTTACTTACATTGTACCATTACTATTCATATCCATATATTTACATTACATAACATTTGAGAGTTTACAACTCCATATAAAATGTTTAACATAAAATGAAAAGCTAAACAAACACATCATAACTAGACTCCTCAGATATCAACTGATCAGACCTTTGAGCCATTCTTGTTATCAAAATGGCAACACTAGAATTCTACTTAGTTGCCTTAGAGGCTAGAACTCACTTGTACCTAAAAATCAACGTTGCAATTTTGATAAGTTTGTGAACTTAGTGAGTGAACCATCATCGATTACTCCAGTCAGAACACAAAGTCAAGTATATAACCAATTTCAAGAAGTTTAACATATCATCTAGTATCAAATCCCAAACATGATATTTATTCATATTTCATAAAGTACATGTATATAAACATTTTACAGTACTATTTCAGCACAATCCATTAATTCATCTCAATCATTCATATGATAAATGTAAAGTTATATATATGCAAATGCACACGTGACTCTATTTTCATTTTACTTTGTTGTGACCAAGAGTCTATTTAATGTCCCGTATCCGTTGTAGATACCGTGCTCATTTCATTTACTATTTTACATCTGTTGTAGATACCAGGCTCATTATTAATTGAGCCCGTGGCTCTTTGTGCATAATTCTTAAGCTTAAACCTCTTTTTAACGTTGGTCACTCTGGTTATAACTCCTTTATCTGATCATGCATATCATTTAATGGAATGCATCAATTCACATAATATGCTATCAATACTTTTCATTCAATGTGCTCATATCATTTATCACATTCTTCAGATCTGAGTCCAGCATTCAATGTTCAGTCAAGTACACATTCCATATTACACATACAATTTGAAAACATTTCGATATACAGTCCCAAGTATCAAACTCCTCGGACTAACAATGTTCGAAATCATAGCAATCATATAAGTAACAGTTCAATAACTGAAAGTTAACTAAAAACAATTTAATCATAGTGAGAAACATTTAGGTTAACTCATAGTACGCTCCAAAAAAGCTATTGCCTTGATGATCTGGCAATGTCTAGATCCTAACGATCAACTTGTGCTTCTTTAATCATACAATACACACATATTTTACACATTACTAAGTTGATCAATCATATGATTATTCACTCATGCATATGTATATGTGTCATGTTCAATCCATGCTGAATTGACTTTCTAGGTATGTATCCTTATTCATAAATATTGACCATTCAAACATCATAACTTGTACACATCTAGTTTGTAATTAGGGTTATATCTTAAGTTAGTTTGATTACTATATATTCATCAATTACACATTCACTAATGTTTTTAACCAATATATATTCAAACAATTTCCCAATTCTTATTCATTCATACCTAGTTCACATTACTCATATCCTTTAGATCACATTTGCATTCATAAGAACACCTTCATTCCTTTAACACTCATAAATTCTAGGTTTTAGATATATTGATTTCAAAACAATTCATTCCTTAAGTTAAAACATCAATTAACAACCTAAACTTATCAAACCCTTAACCAATTATTCAAACATCAATGTAGGCTCATTTAAGTTCTTAATCAAGTCCAAATACATCAAAGTAAAGTAACTTATCCTTAGTTGATTCAACAATCACATAAAACATAAAATTTTTATTTTAAAGCATTGCCCACAATCGTGGAGGACCTTCCCATGATTATGGGATGAGTGAACCGAATGTGCACTCTTGATTGAGCCCAAGTTTATTATCTAAATTGGCAACACTTTCATGGCCTTTACTATACTTTTTGACTCCTAATTCTTGATTTTGTGCTTAAATTAATCCTTGAATGTTCACTTTTATTTTATGCAATTTGATAGTAAAAATTGTCACAATTGGTATTAATTGCATTTCTTAAGTTTTTAAAGAACAATTGATACTGTAAATTGCTATTTTTAATTGTAGGATCCTCAAGGAGAAGGGAGTCAACATGCTGAATTGAAGTCAATAGGAGATCATAGCCTTCGGGAAAAGTACGCCATGGTAAGCCCGTCTGTCGCCGCGGTGAAGAATGAAGAATCTAGGCTGAACTTTATGGAAAAATTCGTCGCGGCGAAGATTAATTCTCTTACCGTGGCGAAGGATCCAGAAAACACACAAAACCTTTTGGGCACGACGAAAGGTCGACAACTCGAAAATATTTGGAAAAATTTCTCACTGTTCTGACCCGACCCGTCGACCCAACATTTAAAAACGTACCAAATTAGGTTATGAAAGTGATTATGAGAGAGAGAGCTGACACCTCTACACACACACACTTCATCTCTCAACCTCGACTTCCACCCATCAACCATTTTTCACTTTCCATTGTCGTTCTCATCTTCTATTGCTGCTGTCATGGGTGTTGTCAAAGTTTTTATAGTCCTGAGAGCTTCTGGAGTGATGCTTGGCTAAGCACCATTTCCTCTTGAAGATGTAGTGATGGCTTGACTTCAATGGGCTACAAAGGGGAGTAGTTTATTTATGTTTGACTACATTGTTATGAACTCCAGAGTTAGGATTTATGCTTTGTAGTTGGATTTTCTTGATTAGAGTTTAATCAAGAATTCGACAATGTCTTGTGTTATGGATTGGTTGATGTAGAACCTTGAGCTTTAATATATGAAGTTTCATATATGTCTTTTTG
>JANVCQ010049379.1:0-10872 GCA_025531925.1 Erythroxylum plowmanianum
TAGTTGTGTGGTTAAGCAATTGAGGTGAGGTTTGTCTTAAATTAAAATTGATACATTTGGCTACATTTCTTGTGAAGAAAGTGCTACCCAATTTTGATTAGAAGAGTGTTGAATCTTGCTTTTAAAGTGAAGTATAGGTGCAGTATGACCTTATTGATCTGGAGTGATCTAGGTGTGTTTTCCATTTTTAGGAGATTTTGGAAATTTTTCTGGAATTTTTGAGAATCAATGTCCGGACCGAAAAAATTGCCAAATGGCAGACTGACTGATTTCCGGTATTGAAAATTTCTATCCAATGGCATTGGAAAATTGGAGATATGATTTTAGAATTTGTAACTCTGAGTCATTGAAATTTGGAGTAGAAATTGAATTGAAATTGGAAAGAGACCCGAAAAGTGTGAAAAAGTAGGACAAGTGGCAAGTGACACTTGTCACTTGCCCACTTAAACTTGTTATATATATATATATAAATATCCTAAGCTTAGCCAATATCCCACGACACTTCATATTTAGTAAAAGTAGAAGGGCTTTTAAATGCTCTCTTTCTCCCTCATCCGAAGGTGCCTTCATCTTCTTCTTTCATTGATTTATCCTTCTTCGTTGGTGTTCATCCTCATGCGGGAGTGGGGTGTTACAGTTTCAACATAAAAGAGAAGGAAGCCAGCCATATAGAGAAACTCATTATGCTAGAGAGGAGAAAGGAGTCAGTTTGAAATTATATTCTGATTAACAATGTTCGTATGCCTAAGTTTTCAATTATGATGCAAAGACATAAATCAAATGTGAATAATCAAAATGTTACAAAGAAACTAATCAAACTAAGAGCAATAAAGAAAAGTGCAAGAGACTAGCAAAATGGTGATTGAGTGAGTAGTGTATCTCCAACAAAAAAATAATAAGGAAAAAAATCAAACATCAGGTAGCAGCGACAAAAAAGAGAGGGATGCAAAGAGGTAGTGACAGTAGTGGCTTGGGTACAATGACAAAGAAGAGAGATGAAAGAGGGAAGGTGACCAGTGTTTTCAATTTTGTAACATACAGGTCGAAAAAAGGTACAAAACCACCCTCTTGGGTATCAATCATCGGTACAGGTCAACGTTGGCAATTTCGCATGGGTATTTAAAATACCAAAAAAGTATAGGGAATTTTTTGCAAAAAAAATTTAACAAAAAAT
Source organism: Erythroxylum plowmanianum (assembly GCA_025531925.1). Classification (NCBI taxonomy): domain Eukaryota; kingdom Viridiplantae; phylum Streptophyta; class Magnoliopsida; order Malpighiales; family Erythroxylaceae; genus Erythroxylum; species Erythroxylum plowmanianum. The sequence goes on from JANVCQ010049379.1 coordinate 1,175, forward strand.
AAAAATATCCCCTGATAATTTCAACTTTTTGTTTTTTTTTGCTCTGAAATCTAAACATCAATTGCATTATATTTGGTTGTATATGTATGTTTAGTGATGTTTAGAATTGTTGGAATTGTTGAAAATTGAAATTATTGGAATTGTTGTAAATTGAAATTATTGGAATTGTTGCAAATTATTGGAAATTGGAATTGTTGGATACTTGGAATTGTTACAAATTGTTGAAAACTTGGAATTATTGGAAATTGTTGGAATTGTTGTAAATGCTGAAAAACTTGGAATTCTTGGAATTGTTTGTGTGAGTTGGTGCAAAATTCTTTAGGTGAAATTATTGGAAAATTAATGGATTGGAAAATTTGAATTTGAAAATTTGGAATTGTTTATGTGAGTTGGTTCAATTTTAACATAATTTAGACATTGTCAATTTATGAAGAAAATTAATGAATTGTAAATTTTGAACTTGATATTTGGAATTGTTTGTTTGTTGGTTTAATTTTAATATAATTGAGACATTGTCAATTTATGAAGAAAATTAATGCATTGGAAAATTTGGGTTAGAAATTAAGAATGTTGATTAAAATTAGTAAATGAAAAATTATTAAATCAAAGTTGAGAATTAGGATTTTAGTGACAATATTGATTAAAATTAGTTAAGAAAACAAACTAATTATAAGCATTACAAATTGAATTGTATAAGTAAACAAATATATTAGTTTATAATTGAATTATGAGATTACATAAAGTAAGTTGTAATCTTATAGTTGTGAGTTATAGTTGAACTTGAATGTGTTACAATTGTGAGCATATGTCTTTAGTTTATGGTTGAATGATGTAATTATATAAAATGAGTTATATTATATAAGATGTATTAAATTGTTGGTTTTTGACTTATTGGTAAATTGTGTTAGAAGAAATTGAATTGTGTATAAAGTAAACATATAAAATGAGTTATATTATATAAAATAAACATATGTATTGCATAATTGTGTATCTTGAATACTTAAATTGTTGGTTTTTGACTTATTAATGAATTGTGTTGGATGAAATTGAATTGTGTATGTTGTAATCATACAAAATGAGTTACATTATATAAGATGGACATGTGTATTGTATAATTGTATATGTTGAATACTTGAATTGTTGGTTTTTGACTTATTGGTGAATTGTATTGGATGTAATAATACAAAATGAGTTATATTATATAAGATGTATAAGAGTATTGTGTTAGTTTGGAATTTTGAGTTAAACAATACATATTTTGTGATAGTAGTTGATAATAAAATTATGTGTTCTTTATTTTAATATATGTCTTCATTTATTTTTATAGGTAAATGGAAGGAAATTCAAGTACTCCTAATCATTCAACCATTTCAGGAAGATACGATGATCCAGCGTCGACTCATCCTGCATTAGTCCCTAGTATGAAGAACCATATTATTTGCTTGTTTGTAATAAGCATTTGAAAGGTGGATGAATTATTGTATTAAAGAAGTATTTAGCTTGGATTAAAAGAGATGTGGAACTATGTAAAAAAGTAATATGTAATATATGATGTAAAGTGGCAAATGAAAACTTTGTTTGAAGAGTATCAATATGAGAAAGACAGAAGAGAGATATTGAATTATGAAATTGGTAGTGAAAGTTTGTTTGTTGGTGTTTATGATGATAGTGGAAATGTTGAAGGTGGTAGCGTTCCTTCCTAGTGAGAAGTGAATATTGCATCTAGTCCTGATGTTAGGAAAAGAAGAAGGTAGGTGTTGATTTTTTTTCACCACAAACAACTCCTAGAGCTCAGCCTTCAATCCGTAATGTCATGCAATCAAAAGAAGTGGCTCACAATGTAAATTTGACAATGACTAGATAGTAGTATGATTCAGGTGTAGTATTCTATGCTTCCTAATCTTATTATTATTAGTATATGGTGGATGTTATAGCATCTTACAGTCTGAGATACAAAGCTCCTTCTATTAATGACTATAGAGATAAATTTTTAAGTAGCTCAATTTATGAAATTAAAAGTTATTTGGAAGACAGAAGAATGGATTAGGCTACTTATGAGTGTTCAATCATATATAATAGTTAGACAAATAGGAGATCTGATCACATTATTAATTTTTTGGTTTATTCTGCAAAGTGCTCATTGTTTTTAAATTGTATTAATACATTTGGCCTTGATAGGAATAGTAATACTTTATTTGAAATATTCGATGAAGTTGTGAATGAAGTAGGGCTAGAAATATTGTTCAATTTATTACTGACAATGATTCTGCTTATAAAGCGATCTAAAGAAAATTATAATGTAAATTTTTTTAGCTCCTTGTGCTGCACATTACATTGACTTAATGCTGAAAAATATAAGGGATGTTAGATATTTTCTTATTATTGATGATACTGTGCAAAAAGTCAAAAAAGGTTACCAAATTCATCTATAATCGTGCATGATCTTAAATTTAATGAGAAAAGATTTTACTAATGGTAGAAATTTATGTCGTCCTACTATTATAAGATTTTCAACAAATTTCTTATCACTTTAGTGTTTTATTATGATGAAGAAAGAGTTGAGACAGATGTTTATAAGTAATAAGTGAGTTGTATCTCATCATGCTGAGTCTAAAGTTAGAATGGAGGTTTCCAAAATTATAGTTAAAGATACTGTGTAACGCTAAACTCTTTGAACCCTTTTGTATTGGTCTGTACTTGAAGATATTATTGTATATTGATATATACATGGTTGTATATGAGTTAAAAAATATATTTGAATCCTTTTGGTATATATCTCAGTGATATATAATGTTATATGCTCTTACATGAACTTAGAGTTCATTGATATATGAAATCTTGGAGATTTTTAACATATAAGCTTTTAAGTGTGTAAAACTGAGTCCATTGGATGGATATGGCCATGGTGGTTGAGTTAAATGTGCTCTAATGCCTTAGAGGTGATTAGACATGATTTATAGACTTATTGAACACTTAGAAAGCTAAAGTTGATGTACTTAAGGACTTATTTGCAAATTGTTAAAAGTTACGAAACTTAAATGTAATTTTTCAATTCTTAGAGAACCAATATGTAATTTTATAAATTTAAGTGGCTTAATTATTATTTTCAAAAGTCCAAGGACCAAAATAAAAATAAAATTTTTGGTCATTCCCAAATTTTGGGCTTAATTGCAAATTTTGGAAAAGTTTGGAGGATATAATGGTAATTTCACATAAGTTAAGGGCAAATAGGTAATTTTACCATGTTTGGTCAAAGAAGAGTCAATATTCTAGACCCTTCTTCCTTGAATAGCCGTGCACCTCACCATTAAAGATTAGAAACACTTTGTTTTAATTGAAAGAAAGGAGAAGAGAGGAGGAGAACAACCAACTCAACCATCACTAAAATTCTACCATTCTTTTTGATTCTTCAACCCAGATTAAGGTGTTCTAAGTTAATATGGGATCAAGGAACTCAAATATATCATTAGATTTGAGAAATTCTCAAAGAATTTTAAGATATCACCAAAAGAAAGTTTAGGTAAATTTTGTCTCATCTCTCTCTACATTATGATTTTGAGTTTGGTGTTAAGATATGTTGTTCTCTATGATTGAATGTGCATGAAACATGGTTTAGATGAATGAAATGAGTCATGAAGAAGTCTCCTTAAGCCAATATCGAAATGTTATCTTTTTGGTAAAAGTTTGTGAAATTTTGAATATTTTTTTAAATTGATGGGTTAAATGGATTTTATGGTGTTAATTGTATATATATAATGTGAATTGATGATGAAAAATGAAGATGTATATTGGATAAGGCTTGGTCATAATTATGGGGGAAGAAATGGCTAATGTAATGAGTTGTATAATTATGATGAATATGACTTAAATGAAGGGAATTAGATTGAATGGAGTAGTGAAATGTGTTGTTGTTTGGAAGTGTTTGTTATATAACAAGATAGGAGCATGAATTACTATGATAAAGTCTTGAAAATATAACTTGAAAGTCATGCACATTAGGTGTTTGATAAAATGCCTAAGTGAACTTGGCTTAGGATTTAAGGATTTGTAATGATATGCACTGGAAAGCGGCGTTCATGTTTACTTAGAGTAAACTTGAATTTTTGCTTAGATTGATGAGTAGTGGCCTAATGTGCTTGGATAAAGATGTGCTTAATTATGCTTTGAAATGTGTAAGTATTAGATTTAAGGCATTAAATGCCTTGAAAAATGCAAAAGAAAGCTTATGTGAATAATAAGGGAAGTAATCAGGTGAGAACTTAATGGTTGAATCTTATAACTTAAAAATAGTGATATTGTGTTTTATACACTTATGTGATGGTGTATAAATATAAAATATATGTTTGAGTAGTAAATACATTGTATAGTTTTATGTATAAAGACTCAGGAGCTGTGAATCAAGGAGCTCGTACCAAGGATTGTTGAAGTCAAGGGAGTATACACCTTCTTTTGAGGTGAGTTGGAGAAACCATATATCTCAAATAGGATTAGGACATCCCAAGACATGCATGATGACTTGTTTGAGAATTTTGAACCTAGGTAATGCATAGTAGAATTGAATCTCAAATGGATGCTAGTATATTTGTGTATTTAAGAAACGACATCGTTTTGAATAACACTTTGCACTTGGAGTACAAAAGATGACTTTTATTGCATGAAATATTATTTTGGAACTTACATATGAATAACTGAGTCATGTATGTTGCGTGTATGTGTTCTCTTTTGACTTAGAGTCATGGCAAGGTTCTATTTTATCGGTTGGACCAATAAATAAAGGCATGGTGCCTTACTTGATTTTAATACTTAATATTTGTATATGAATTTTATGATTGTGAGGTAACGATTGACCATTCGTGTGCTAGGCACAACAGATTAAGCGACCCTCCTACCCTTGACGCTGGTACATAAAAGTCGAGTCCCTGTATCGACATCTTTCTAAAGGACTTAGGGGTGATTGCACACCTAAAAGTCTCGTCACTGACGAAGTCATCACCTAGGATCATGACACTCTTATCGACCATAGTCTGGACTCACCACAGATGAAAGTCGAGCCAACATCAGGAATCGGTGAGTGTGCACATTAGTTTGGCCGACTAGTGGCGACATACATGATTATTTTGGCCTATTATGAGATTTGGTTTTCTGATGAGATTTGGTTTTCTGATGAGATTTGATTTATACATGTGATGCTTTTATACTTTTGCGTACTAGAACTAGAACTTATGTTCACTGGATGAGTGATTAATAGGCTAGGCCTATTTGATTCCTAACCAGTATATATTGATTCATAGGCTAGGCCTATGTGTTTCTATGTCATTTATGTTTACTTCATAGGTGGTTATGTGCATGTTAGATGCATGAAAAATTCGTCCTTAAGCTATCTAGACCATCTTAGTGTGTATCGAGTTCTATTTATGATATATATTTTCCCTGCTCAGTGAGTATATAGTGTACTCACCTTCTCCGCTTTCCAACTATGTAGGTTAATTTGGTGAGCTTGAAACTCTGAGTATATCGTGCAGTCTTTTGACATTTTCGGGGCATTACCATATATGGGTAGTCTCTATTTTATACTTTTGTTGTATAGTGGTTCATGAACTGTCTTTATTAAGTTGGTTATGTTGATATGCTTTATGATTTTGTAAATTAACTTTTGAATGTCTTGTGGTTTGTAAATAACCTTATGTATGAACCTTTTGTACTGTTATTGAGATTGCTTTTGAGTGGACTTAAAAGTCTAGAAGTTATGGTAGAGTTTTAATGTGAATATAGAAGTGTGTTTAAAACTAATTTGTAGGTGTCTTAATTGAGTTTTGGGATTTTCAAAATATAGTCGTTGTGCTGTCCAAATGTTTTCAAAGGATATTCAGTTAGTCTTGTATAGTTAAGTTAAGGGTTTCGTGAGTATCCTTAGCTTGCATATGTGACGGTTGTCATGTTACCGATGTGATTCCAGGTCATGACATACTGAATTTTAGTCCCAATACCAATTTGTCATCTAAGTTTGTGAGCCTTTGATGAGATTGTTTCATTAGTTGACAATGATAAAAAGGCAACAATAAGTTATTTTTTTAACATCATGAAAAGGACGAAGGAAGCAATCAAGGTCAATTTAAAAAATAAGACTTCTTTGTACATTCCTTATTTTGCAGTCACCAATGATAGATGAAAAAGACGACTTTACCCTTCGTTACTTACAGTTGGGGCATTTTTTAATCCTAGTATCTACTTCAAATAAGGTTTTATAAAGAAAGCTGAAGTTAATAGGGGAATGCTATTAACAATTACAACAGTTGTTCCCAATGTAATGATGCAAGATCTCCTAAGCTCGCAAATGGAGCTTTAGAGGCAGTCTTCTAGGCATTTTGGAATGTTAATTGCTATTCGATAAAAAGAAAAACTTAATTCAGGTATATATTTTTCACTTTTTTTAGTTGTTGGAAATTAATTATCACTTTATTTTGTTTATAACACTATTTTTGTTGTTTCACAACTTACAATTTCTTGGTGGGACTAAATCGGAAGTGGTGTTCTAGAATTGCAAATGTTTACAAATTAAATTTTAAGTCAATATGTGAGTGCAACAGATTGTAAAAGGAACTAGAGCACATTTAAATTCATTCATTATAAGAAAAGGAATAGAATAAAACACAAGAGATTGAATGACTTGATCTTCGTTTGATATAATTTAAAACTTCAGAAAATGTATGTTATTATCATTATCAAGTTAGATATAATATCTTATAATTTAATTTTATTGTTTACTAGGATTCTTAACAAAACAAGTAGTTCAGTAATTTTAATTTACATTGATAATATTGATTTTTTAGCGAATTGGGTTTCTGAAGAATTGAGTTTGATAGATGATAGTGACTTGGAAGGAAAAGTATTGACATGTCATTTGGTGTAATAAATTTGAATGATGATGATGATGATGAGACTCCTTTAAACGATAAAGATTGTGAATCAAATGGAAATTAGGGTCAATGTAGTTATAACAGGTATCCCCTTAGATGATTGAATGAAGTTTTAAGTTTTTGTTTTTCCTCTTCTTTTAATTTACTTATATTTGATGTATGTGTTAAATTCTATATATGTAATATAACTATAAATGTTTTTGTTTTATGTTTCACTTCTAGTTGATTGTTTACTTATCATGAACTCTTATTGTAAATTGTAATAGTTAGAGAGTTAAAGATATTTATTATTTATTATTTGATGTTTTGATGTGATTATTATTTATTATATGATGAAATTGTAATATTTTAAATACTTTGTATTATTCTTAGTTTAATATTTGTATGATGATTAAATGATCTTTTTTTATATTAATTGTGATTATTATTTATATGTGCAATATTTGAAAATTAATGTTAATAAAAATAAATTGTTGTTATTTTAAATTTTATTATTTTGAATTTTTGAGCTAGGATTGATGTAAAATTATATAGCATATAGTGCAATATACTAATGATCTATTTTGCAATTTTAAAAAAATTATAGACTATTTTATAAATTTTAAATATTGCCTAAGACGGTACCCGCTACTAATTCCGATACGGTATTCATAACATTAAAGGCGACACATTGAGTTAAAATATTCATTATAAACAAATCAATGTCGTGTGTGGTTTAGGCCCTCAAATCCCCTGTCCCCCTTCCCCTGTCACATTGAATCTCAGTCATTCATTTATGTAGTTGTGTGGTTTAGGCCCTCAAATCCTCTATCGAACAGAGGATCACGTCCCGTCGTTTAGTCTGTGGCTCGAAACCCGAGTATAAGTTCAATCCAAACATGAAATTTAAAAGAACTCTGTCTTAGTCTGAAATATGGTCAAATTGGAACCAAATCTATTAAATTCATGTCAGGTCAGGCTGGGTTTGGAACCTTTTGCTATCCTTAATAGCATTACTCCATCTGAGTCCCTTTTGAGGCTATTAAGGTGATCTGACCACTTTGCCAAAGATTTTAAACTTTGTTCTACCAGAAGGAAATGAGAAGAGATATCTGAAATCTTGTGAAAACAATGTCTTGTTTGCCAACACAATAAGTACGAAACAAGGATTCTATTTTAAATTGCTACAACCAATTCATATTCACAAACAAATGTTAGATTGATATTAATATGGATTTTGTGGAGGGAAAATGGAAATTCAGTAATTAAGGTGATGATTGGAAAAATTTAGCAAGTACGCATATTTCATGGTTCTTTCATATCCCGACACATTAGAAACTATAGTTCAAATCCTTCTATCTATATGTTTAAGCTGCGTGAAATGTCCAAAACTATCACAAACGAAAACCTTATTTTCTTGGAACTCTTTTTGGCAAGAACTCTAAAGGCTACAAGGTGTCGGACTTACCCACAAATGAACAGATAAGTTGAAGCCTTAAACAGGACACTTGAAACGTATTTGAAATGACCGACAGACGATTACCCTATAAAATAGAGCCAATGACTTCATTTAACTGAATGTTACCATACTACCACATACTATTTGACTCTTATCAAGTCACTATTTGAAGTTTTCTACGGATACCCCCATCCCTTGCATATATCCTACTTCACAGGTGATTCTGGCAAAGAAATACCCTTATAAGTGATCAAGTTTCATCTCTAGAGGGCTCAAAAGAGGATGCAACAACGAGCGAAAAAAGGAAAATTGGATAGAGTGTATCAAATTGGTGATTTTGCGTATGTTAAGGTGCAATTGCATTAACAAGGTGCACTAGCAAAGATGCTAGGCGAGCTACATGCTGTGTATTATCAATAATTTCCAGAAGATGTTACACGCTAGAGTCAACCGAGGTTTAGCTACAGAAAACAAACAGTGAGGCTTTAATACTCATATGATAAGCTAGACTTTCATTAAATAAAAGTCAAAAGTGTTAGGATGCAATGTGGCCTTTTGTTATTGGACCAGAGTTCCAACGACTATACACGTGCATGGAGTCTTTAACAAATTCAAGATGACTGATAAATAATAAATAATACCTCAAATTTCTCCTTTTCATTCTTTTCTGGTTCTCGGCTCCAAGTGACTGCAAATCACCCCTAACAAATTGCTCTGAAGCAATGCTTTTCCACTGCTAATTTTCTAGTTTTTTTAAATAATTTATTTATCTAACATCCAGGACAGGAAAATAAAAATGCAATTCACAAGCTTATGCCCCCTCAGGGTTCATTCGAGTGAAAATAGAAAGGCAAAAAACGATTGGTCCAATGATGAACAATGCCAATGAAGCTGCTTCTCATTAAGCTACTTTTTAAGTGAATATTTACATACAAAATTATGAGACAGATTTACAGACTTCCCACTGAGGAAACTGATTTTGCATTTGAAAGACATTGTATGGAGGTATCAATGTAGCTCCTTTGGCAGCGTTAAAAACACAAAATTCTCAGGTCATGAGATGCCTACATGTACAAAAATGATTCTGCAGCAAGTAGATGAACAAAATATCAGGACGGTTGAACGAAGAATATTTAACGTAGAATGATTTTAAATCATTGAAACTAGTATAATAACTCAATATAGAGGCTATAAAATGCATGCATTTCTCTAAGAATAGTTGCCTCTCGCGTGGTTAATGCCACTTATAGCTATTAATTAAAGGGAACTTTGTGCTCTACAACTAGCAGCTATCAGAAATTTCAATCTTTTCTGGTGTTTCAGAGTGAATCTAACTAAACTAT
>JANVCQ010049465.1:0-10869 GCA_025531925.1 Erythroxylum plowmanianum
AGATCTCTCCGTCTGTTTTTCTGCTAATTATTTGTTCTTCATCAAAATCATATATGTGAAGTCATTTTGACTTAACAGGAAAGGCCTTTTTAATCAAGTGCACTTGACAAATAGAACAGACCACCACAAACTCACATAACATGTAATTCATGAATTTGAAACATTTTGCCCATATGGCACATTTTTAGAAACTTGATTTCATGAGCATGACATATTTCACAATTCAACAACCACATTCCTATACCAAGCATAAAAGTCATTTTTCAACTCCATCAAAAGCAACAATTACAACATTTGTGAAACAATTAGAGTTCATTCCCAAAATTCACATATAACAACATATGGCAAATTCTCAATCATTTCAAGAACAATAAAAGCTCATTTATGAGGTAGTTGGAAAAATCATTATTTTCATTTATTTGAAGAACATTTATAGCTCATTAACTTAATTATAAAAATGTAACCCACCTTAGTTTCCTTGCTTAAAAAGTTGTTCAAATGTGCCTCTCCTCTTGCTCCTCTAGCCTCTCTTGGTTTTCTTCAACGTTCACAAAAATTCCCAAATCTAAAGACATTCAAATTGGAAAACCCAAAGAACCAAAAGCATGAAATTGATCCTAGAATACTCATACCCATACATTTCTTAAGCTCGTTGAACTAAAAACCTTTTAATACTCCAAAAGAGTGAAATCAACTTACCTTGAATCTCCACCAACCAAATGATTTCTTGGTTTTAATGGAAGCTTTAAGCTTCCTCTCCCCTTTTTCCTTCTTGAACAACTTCAAAATCACTCTTGAAGGCTAAGAAAAATCAAAACCTAACCTAACCCTTCTTTTTCTCTAAACTATGAAACTCTCTCCCTTCTTTCTTCAATTTTGTTTCTCTCTCTTCCAAATGAAAGACACCACATTTTATTCCCCTTTTTACCATTAATGATTGCACAAAGTCCATTTTGTCCTTACTTAAAAGCTTATGTGCTTACATCCTTAAGTGACTTGCCTAAAAATGCCCTTCATGCTATACATTCCTAACACTTTAATTTAATTCACCTAAGATACATTAATCTAGCAAGACCCCAAAATTAATAATCATGCTTAATCAAATAGAATAAAATAAATAAAAAATCAAGGGCCAACACACAATGCCATTTGAAATTTAAGCTTGTATCAAATACAAATTCATCTTCAACTTCTTTCCTAGATCTATATCCAGGGACCCTCTACCAAAGAAGTTATTGCAATTGTCATCATCAAGTTTTCTAATGGAAATCAAGTTCAAGTAGACATTTGGAGCATGTCTGACATCTCTAAGGAGTAATGTAAAGCCATTGCTCATCTTTGAACAAACATTACCCATACCAACTACCTTGGGCACACCATTATTACCTATCCTTAGTGAACCAAACTTACCCATAGTGTAGGTAGTAAAGAGTTCATTCTTAGAAATAACATGGACTGTAGCACTAGTATCAGCCACCCAACTAGTATCAGAAGAAACAAGATTAATGTCACAATCATCAAAACAATAACTAGATCTTCATTTATAGCTAATCGTGTCATTTGAGCTTTAAAATTTTTAAGCCCTGAAATATCGCAAGCGCACGGGCCGAACAATAGTATAAGAGGTTTTGATCCCACAAGGAGGGGATTAATCTAATCCTAAAAATCTAAGGCTAAAAAGATAATTAAAAATAAACAATACAATGGGAAGTAAATATGCTAATTGAATTCAACCAATTAAATCAAAAGTTAAACACGAAGGAATTAACAATTAAGCAACAAGCATGCATAATGGAAATCAACCAATAATTTACCCAGTTATGAGAAAGGGGATTTTACCTATCATTAATGCTAACCTGGTTGATTATGTGCTAATGGGTGTCAGTTCTAGACAATCCTAGAGCTGGTTACTCTCTCTCGAGTTATAAACATTAAATCCTAATTTATAAGCCCTCCTAATTGGATTATGAAATTTTTAATCTCTCAATCTACAAATTATCCAAAACCCTAATTAGATCTAAAGCACTCTAATAAACTATCGAAATATCATACGGGATCTCTCTCTGCACAATTACTAATATGATTAGTCACAGTTTTTATTAAATTGCCTAACTTTCATTAATTCGATTTAATCATTTTTCATTCAGTTCTCCCTCTCAATTTATTACTGAATTATGCATGAACGTAATCAAATCAAAACATTCATCCAATAAACACAATAAACTAAATTATCATTAAATCAAAATAAAATGCCAAAGAAGGGTTAGAACATTATCAACATTCTCCCATCTATCATCATACAGTCCATCCCAACTTTATACATGAATAAAATTCAAATGAAAAGGAAACAGAAACTTAGAATGGAGGATCTAGAAGGCAACAATTTTGGGAAACCTCCTAATCTGGGAAGCACGTCAAGGTCATTTCTTCTTCCTCTTTCTTCCTCTTTCTTCCTCTTCCTTCTCTCTTTCTCTTCCTTTTTATGTCTTAGGGCTTCCAAAAGTGGCTGCACAAAAGGCTCCTTTGTGCTCCTCTTAATGTTCTTTAAATAGTCTTTTATGTTTTGGGTAACCCTAGGGTCTTTTTTGGGTTTGAAAGATCCAAAAAGTCCCTCAAAATGTGAAGTTCGTAAGCAACTGCGCTTCTGCCCGATGCAAGCCACAATCGTGATCCACATTTGAGCCTTCTGTCATGAATAGGCCATGATCATGGGCCATTATCTCAGTTTGAAGGTCTTCCAAAACTCCTCTATTCTTCGATATTGACCCTAAAACACTAGCAAACACATCAGGGTACCTCAAAAACATAATATTTAAGCTCAAAAACTTGTACTAACCCATAAACACTTCAAACAAAAATAATTAACAAACTAACATAATAATAACCTAAACACATACTAAATGATCAAATTAACGACTAAATAGATATCAAACTATGCCCTAAAACAAGATGCAATTTACACTTATCGCATCCCCACACTTAAACATTTGCTTGTCCTTAAGCAAACAAAACAACGAACAACACAAAATCACAAATTACACAATGCAATAATGAGACAATGGCTTCAGCTTCATGAAACTAATTTAACTTTAAACACAATCATTCAAGTTGTTCCAAATTATTAACATACAAAATCCATGTCTAGGAACTATAGACTAAATATACGTATTAATCAAAAATTAAATGTCAAGTTTGTTTACCCCTTTCAATTATACACACACATTAATAATTATTTAGTCAATCAACTCTGTAACTACTCCTAAGTACATTTTCATGAAAAGTTAAGCTACTGACAAGTTCGAAAGGTTTTATTAAAATTTTTTTTTTACTTTTTGTGGACATAGACCTAGTCTTTTTACATAGAGTAAACATTGGTGATGAATATTGATCAGGTTACTCTACTAAGTCATGTTTTTAGTAAGTTGCTTGGTTTTAATGTCATTATAGTCATTTGACATGAAGGCACACATTTGTGATGCGCGTCGATCTGGTTACTTGACTACATCATGTTCTAAACTAGCTACTAGCTCTATTCATAACTAGAAGGATAGCAGAATAGTTATTTATTTAAAACTTACAAACACTTTTTTTTAATGCCTGCCTTATTGCATTAGCTACACGTTTTCATTAAAAAAATACTAGCAAAGCTACCTAATCGAAAGACTTAAAATTATAAATGAATGTGACAATTTATAGGGTGATAAATTCACATTGAATCCTAATTAACTTGCATATTTTAGTCAAAGAACCCAGATCACTAATTTTGCAAGCTAATGACTCTTCACAACCTAATAGATTATGTTCAAAATTAAATTGATTTCATTCCATCTAAGCCATTGATACATTCACACAATTCACAATATGCAACCTAAATACACTAACATAATAATATGCAAAATTCACACTTAAAGAAAAACACACAACCCTCCCCACACTTAAATAATACATTGTCCTCAATGTGAGGAGGAGACAAAAAAAACACACAAAAGGGGGAAATCAAACACAATATATGAAAAACAAAAATAACAACAATAACTAAATGGGTTAGAACATGAACTCATGTTGATGGAGGTGATGATGGTGATGTGTTGAGACCAAATCCATTGGATGGTTAAGATTGTTGTCCTATCTTAGAATTGCTTAAAGAGTGTAAGAGAATTATTGATCCCAGATCAATTCAAATTATTATTTAAAAATCAAAACAACTCTAACTAAACACAATAATTTAAATCTAACTACTGAATGTGCTAATTTATGGTCATTAGCTTGACCTGGTATCATTGGAAACTTAACTAGGATCAATTATTAGAGGCTTCCTTCCACCTTTCTCATTCAACATTAATTTTGTAGCATGTGGTAAGCTACAAATTGCAAAATGATCAGAAGGACAATATTGATAAAGTTGAGAAAACTAATTAATTTTAGTAATGTCCTTTTCACTAACAAACTATCGATAAAATAGGGAATAACAAAACTCCCTAAATATTTTATTAAGTCTTGCAGTTTATTTGGTAAAAGGGTACGCTACTCTTATTCTTCCTTAATCACTCTCTTTTCTTCTTCTTCTTTTGCTTCAAGAATAGAGACTTTCATAGCTTCTTCAAACTCGATGTCTATTGTCATCTATTCTTTTTCCTTATGCTCCTTTGAAGATTTGACATCATTAACTCTTATGAATGGTATTCTTAGTGGATAAGGAGGAGGAATATAAGAAGGGTCCTCATTCTTTTCTTCAACCTTTTTCTGCTTCACTTGGTCTTTTATAGAGTAAGTTTCAGCTAGTCTATCTGTTGGTTCTCCTAACTCTTTCCCACCCCTAAGTGTGATAGCCTTAACTTGCTCTCTTGGATATACTTTTGTATTGCTCAAAATATTTCCCACACTTTTCATAGATAACAAATTGGCAAGCTATTCCACTTGAACCTCCAGTTCAAGAATAGAAGAGGCATGAGTCCTTATTACTTGGTCAGTTTACTCTTCTAACCTCTTATGGGCCTCATCCATACTGATGAGCTTGTCCATGATCTTGTCTAGTTTAGAATCTTAGTCGTTATATTTATCCCGTTGATATCCATATAACCCTTGATTTCTAAACTAAGTCTTCGTATTGTTAGATTAATGAAATTTTGGGTGGTTATGCCACCCCGACTGGTATATGCTAGAATAAGGATTGCTATCTCCCTAACCAACTTCTGCTCCATTAAAGTTTAATTACTCCACATTGTTATTTTTCCCTAAGAAGCAGTTAGCTGTGATATAGTTGTTTTGTCCATATGACACATATTCGTGCAGCATTACTATGACTGGAGAGGAAGAGGTGGCTTTTAGGCTATTTAATTGCTTAGTTAGGTTGTCAATATCAGCCTACAATGTTATCATTAAATTTACAGCAATCAATCCTCCTGGGTCCTAAAATGTTGACTGCTGTCCACTTTGTTCTGATGTCAAAAGACAACTAGTGTATGCTATGTCTTCTAACAGATGGTGCACTGCTTTAACTGTTTTCCTCACAAATAATCCTCTAGTAGTTGCTTCTATGATGCTCCTTATGGGTGGATTAACTCCAGTGTAGAAGGTTTATAATAGGAATTCGTTGGGTAGGTTATGATAAGGACATCTCCTTTACAACTCCTTACACTGCTCCCACACTTCATATAAAGACTCCCTGTCATTTTGTTAGAAATTGATAATGTCCTTTATTATTCTTATTGTTTTTGTTTGGAAGGAAATACCTATCAAGAAAAACTCGCACCGATTGCTCCTAAGTTGTGATGTTGGATGGGTGGAGAGAATTCAACCAGGCCTTGGCTTTATCCCTAAAACATTTCAAAAAAATAATTAACAAACTAACACAATTCTAACCTAAACATAAACTAAATGATCTAATTAATGTCTGAACACATATCAAACTATACCTTAAAACATGATGCAATTTACACTTATTAGCAGTAGTGGCAACTCGATCAACACTACCATCTTTAGACTTTCTTGATTTGTTACCATTGCTCTCATATCATTCTTCCATTTGAAATAGTTCCTTTTGACGTGACCTTTCTTGTGACAATGATGACACTCAACATCCTTATATTTTAACCTAGACTTGCTTCTATTTTTGCCTCTATCAGTATGACTTCTATTTTTCTATCTTCCCTTTTTCTCCGCAGACAAAACCTTAGTTTATGATGATGATGAACTAAGTTTTTCTTCTCACTTCCTTATTGTGAATTCCACTCTTCACATAGTATATAGACATAACACCATTAGGGGCAGAATTAGTGTGTGAGACCCGAAATGTCTCCCATGAATCAAGTAAAGTATTCAATAACCACAGTCTAAGAATCTCATCATCAAATCTTACTCCCACTTTAGGCAGTTGATCTAAAATACCTTTAAACTCATTCATATGGTCAGAGATAGGCATACCTTTAGTGTATCTCAACTACATCAACTGCTTGAGAAAAAACAACTTATTATTCCCAATCTTGGAAGCATACAACTATTTCAAGTTTATTCCACAGTGTTCTAGCATGTGTGTTATTAGCGACATGATTTAAAACATTATCTTCCACCATTTTTTAATATAAACACAAACCTATTTATGCTCAAATTGTTAATCTTCATCATATTTGGAATCTGACTTCTATGAAGCAAACATAGGCGAATGCCTACTTTACACAAATGATAGGGCTTTCATCTTACCCTTTTATTTGTGATAATTCATGCCATTTAAAGATATCATTCTACTTGTATTAACCTCAATAATTCTAACAAATCAAAAATTTGCTTTGATACCACTTTGAAAGGAGGAAACAGGGTTTCTTAAGAAACATAACACATAACGAAATCATCCCCAATTTTCCAGAATATATTAGGAGCATTAAAGTAAGATTATTCTAACAACCAACGGAAGATAAACCAAGCAATAAAACACACAAATACGCAATCAAAAGAAAACCAACAAATTTTATATAGAAAACCCCTCCAATGTGAAGTGGAAAAACCACGAGACTCCTAAGTCTAGCTCCAAAACTCCATTATCACTAATCAAAAGTAGAGTACAATATTTAGCAAATACAAAATTGAGATATGGCCTTTAAAAATGAATGAAAGCGCCAAATCCCAAAATAAATAACAATGCCTATAAAAAAACTTCACAAAAATAGCAACAATTTTACATAATTTATTACTAAATATCTAACCTTCAAAAATCAATCTTCTCTATTCAAAATGTAGATTGGGATGTTGACTACCTCCAATTAAAATTTTAGGTCGATTGGACAATGTTTCTACCTCCGATTGTGCGTTTGATCACAATTGCTCTGTGCTGAATCTTGCTAAAAAATCCTGCAAAAATTCTGCCCAGTTTTCCACCTAAAACCCAACAAAAATTACCCATTTAATATTACTTAGATTGCTAGGGAAATTCCCTAATGTAGACATTACCCATTTGGATTTCTTCATATGTATTTTCCTCAAATTCATGTCTTCCTTACTATCATATTTATCCATTTAGTTATAGGAGATTTGAGTGGTGAGTGTCCATGGTACCGATACCAGTAGCGTAAGTGTGAGTCAGACTTATAATATTCCCCTTTTATTTCATAGAGCTATAAAATAGGAATTATCTCAACTTACCTTTCAAGTCTAAAATGCTTACACCCTTTTTAAAACCTCTACATTCCTTTATATCATAATCATAATTCTTATAAAAGAGACAATACATGTATGTGTTCTTACTTTCAAGCCCCTGTTAGAAGAGCTTTAAAGGCTTTAATAGATCTTTCTCTTGTATATAACATAAGATTTTGTTTCAGAAAACATTTCTTGGCGATAGACTTGAATGCCTACTTTCCTTCTAATGATTATAATTACACCAATTTTATCTCTCATTTTAGTGATCTACTACATAAATACTTCTCCATATTCCTTTTCATATTCCTTTTTACTAACCCTTAGTAGATGTTCTTTTAGTGTAGGTTTAATTAGATATCTCTTTTCTTTTCTAATGGTAATGAATATTTACATCTTTTATTATATCTCTTCAAAGATCTTCACTTTGTCCATCAATTATTATCTCTGTACATTTTTATAATTTTGAAGACCTTTTCAAAAGTTACCACTATTATAGACAGTTTATGTACTATATGTTTGCATCCTTTACCTAAAACCTCTATGTGTATCCTCAAAATGTTTCCCTTTACATATGTATAATATCAAATAGCATTATGAAGTCCCTAGGCTTGCACTTGTTATTTTTAAATTAAAACTCAAAACACATTGTGAGCTACATAAGCCTTATAATATACTTATATAGTAGGGTATGATTCCAATCCCCCATGGCACTTATCAACTTTAACAAGAAGGTTTTACATTTTATTTCATTTAATTCTTTCTATAAGTTTATCATTTTTCCTAAAGTACATTATGTGATTAGTATAACTTGTTAAGCTATTATGAGTTTGATTTTGGAGGGAATTGTTTTCTATAATAGTTAAAGTAGAAGGATTATTATAGCTAGCTTCTTAATTACACTTTTGTGACACATTTAAAGGTGGAGTGTGCACAACATTATACCTTAATAATTACCTTATTGAATTGATGATATGTTGTTCTATATATTGATATCTATGAATGGAAATGTCTTTTCCCTACACCTAACTAATCAAAACTCTATCTTGTTCTTACAATTATGCAAACATGTCTACAATAGGTTGTTAGTTACTAGCTACTAGAGGGGATTG
Source organism: Erythroxylum plowmanianum (assembly GCA_025531925.1). NCBI lineage: Eukaryota > Viridiplantae > Streptophyta > Magnoliopsida > Malpighiales > Erythroxylaceae > Erythroxylum > Erythroxylum plowmanianum. The sequence continues at coordinate 8,742 of JANVCQ010049465.1, forward strand.
CCAACATCTATGGAATGAAATTGGATTAAAGATCAAGTTTTTCTCTCCTTTATCATCAATATCAAATATAATTATGAAGTGCTTGTATGAAGAAAATAAAAAATAGTAAAAATTTGTAATGTAAGGGGAATTTATTTTTAAAAATTACTAAGACAAATCAAACTAAGAAGAAATAGAGTTGAATTATAAAGAAAATTACCCAAGAGGTGTGAAGAATAAGAATTGAAATGGAGCTTAAACATGCGAATAACACTTTAGAATTTACTATACACTATACAAAAACACTTAAAATGAATTACTGCATTTACAATATCCATTATGTCATTTGTTTTGAACATGAAAAGGGGCCTTCATGTAAAATTTTTGTTCTTATGTGGATATGTTCTTTAACTTTGAACTTTTAGAACTTGAATTTCATAATTTTTAAAATTTCATGTAAGATATGTACAAGTATTAAAATGATAAAGACATCTAGGATTTAGTTTAACCTAAATTGCCCACCTTTATACATTAACCCATTAATGAGTTCTTTTGAGCCTAATTTACCATTGTAGAATTTTTTAGTAACCTTTTTTATAAATAATCTTAAACTTAAAAAATAAGTATTTATTCCCTAATTTATGATTAGCGGAGCCTTTACTTATTTTTTAAATATTTTTAGTAAGGGTAAGGGAGACCTTAAAGTACATGAAAAAAGCAAGATAACAAGGAAAGCCTCATCCTAATTCAAAAATGTGAACAAGTGAAAAAAATTAAAGTGTTGGAAATCGAATGGCATAGATTCTTGTGCTTGAAAAGACTAAAGGACAAGGGGCAGAATAGGAGGGTTAATGGAGTGATGATTAATGTTTCTCTTGATGTATTTGTTATTGTGAATATTTTTATTTGTCCTGTTCTTTTTCCTTGGTTAACTTACTTAACCCTTTATCCCTATTACAAAATTATTCAAAGTCCTTTTGAAATTTTCTTTTACATAAGTAGTGGGGTTAGATAATCTTTTTAAGGATGAGAACCAGCTTAGACCAATAAAGGAAACTACACAAGAGCCCTTAAGCATTTCAATTGGGCCAATTACACATTTTAGGGATAAAATAATGTGAATCACATTTTGAGGATTAATTGAGCATATTAAGATGTAATAAGAGAATTTGGCTAAGCCATGTAATTTGTAATTGCAATTGATCTTATTTTGTGCATAATGGCTAATGTGAAGGCATAAGCATGATAGGTAGTTGTTTATCCCATTATAAGCCAAAAATGTTATTTAGCACATAAGCATGATATGGCTATTGTTTATGATATTTTGGGCCATAAACACTATTTAGGGGCCTTTATTATATTATTTTATTATATATTAATTATTAGCTTCATATTAAGTGTATTTAAGCTAGAACTTCTTATTTTGGAAATTAAAAAGGTTATTTAAGTCCTAGTTAGGGTTTTACAAGTGTGTTAGTTTATAAAACCCTAAAAGAATGAATTTTAAGCAAATTATTTTAGGTGAAAAATATATTTAGGAGGCTTCTCCATCTTTGGTTTTGAGTTAAGGCTTGAAATTATCAAGAACAAATGTTCCTTTGCATTCTTAACAAGACTTATCATATAAATTCTTGATCATTTAATGTATGGTGGCTAACTCTAATCTAATTTCTTTGGTTCTTATCCACCTAGAGCATTGGTTCATAAGGTTGGAATAGCTCTTATTTGGGTTTTAAGATCTAGGTAATCCCTTTATTATTTAAGTTTTAAGAATTATATCTTAAGGTTCACATCAAATTTAGTATTAAAGCAAGACACTCAAATCATATTAGATCTAACTATCTTTTTATTTTATTTTGTATGTTTCCTTATTTTTATAATCTACCTTATTATTTGTAGCGCCCCCTTACCGTAGAGTACCCACCGGAACACTCGTAGGTCATTCCGGTACATATCCTACGATAAGAGAGAACTACAGACAAACAAATCTAAACTCCACATGGCATCACAATAATAAAACAGTAATATGAAATTGAAACTTTTTAAAACCAAACTGTGTCCCCTTTCATTTCATCAAACTCAGTAATTTATACAACTGTTAGTGTTCTCAGTCTGTACATCACTCTGAACACTTAACCCAAAAATACTA
>JANVCQ010049504.1:0-10868 GCA_025531925.1 Erythroxylum plowmanianum
AATTATATGTTATAAAATCATAAAGTGTTACTTATCAAATTAAGAATCATAACATTTTAAGATATAATGTTACCATAAATAGGTATTTTATAACATATTATCAAAAGTGTTACTGTCTAGTGTTACTGTATGTCAATTTTGTTGTAGTGTCTTCTTCGTTGTTTGTAACTAAGACATTTTTGAATCTTAGTGTCTATTTTAGACTAGATCTCACTAAGCAAGCTGAAATTAATAGAGGAATGTTTTTAACTATTACAACAATTATTAGCATTGAAACAATGAAAGATCTTTTAAGCGCATAAATGGAGCTTTATAAGTTGTCTTATAGGAATTTTTAGAATGCTGATTGCTATTCGACAAAGAGGAAAACTTTCTCCAGGTATTAGTTGTTTCCTTTTTCTTATCTGTTGAAAATTAATTATCAATTTATTTTGTTTATAATGCTACTTTTTTATCTTACGACTTATAGTTTCTTAGTAGGATCAATTCGAAAATGATGTTCCAGAATTGAAAAGGTTTGCAATTCAGATTTTAAGTCAATGTGTGAGTGCAACAACCTGTGAACGAAATTAAAGCACATTTGAATTTATCCACCCCAAGAAAAGGAATAGATTGGAGCATAAGTGGTTGAATGACTTGATTTTTATTCGTTACAATTTAAAGCTTTGAGAAAAGTATGTTGTTATCATTATTAATTTTGATATAATTTCTTATAATTTTCTAATAATTAAAATTTATTGTTTACTAGGAGTCTTAATAATATAAGTAGTTCAACTGGTCCAATTTTTATTGATAATATTGATATTTTGGCGGATTAAGTTTCTAAAGAATCGAGTTTGATATATGTCTGACTTGGAAGACAATCTTAGATATGAAACCATTGATGTGTCATTTGGTGTATTAAATTTGAATAATAATGATGATGAAGCTACTCTCAATGATAAAGATTTTGTACCAAATGATAACTAGGATCAGTGCAGTTATAGTGGGTATCCTCCCATAGACAATTGAATTTCGTTCCAGGTTTTTGTTTTTCCTCTTCTTTTAATTTTACTTATATTTGATGTATATGTTAAATTCTATATATGTAATGTAATTGTAAATATTTTTATTTCGGGTTTAACTTCTACTTGATTGTTTCCTCATCATAAACTCTTGTTGTAAATTGTAAAAGTTCTTTTTATTGTATGTTTTGATGTAATTATTATTTATTATATAATGAAATTATATTATTGTGATATTTTAAATACTTTATATTATTCTTAATTTTATATTTATATGATGATGATTGTTTTTCATATTAATTTTGTTTATTATTTATATGTAAAATATTTAAAAATTATTGTTATTTCATATTAATTGTTATTATTATTTATTATTATAATTTTTGAAGACATGGTTAATGTAAACTTATAAAGTATACAGTACAACTGTACAATTACAGTATGGACTATTTTTCAATTCTAAAAAAATTCAAGGATTATTTCATAAATTTAAAAAATTACTCGATACTGGGTACCAATACAGTACCGTAACAGAACTCAATTTGGTACTAATTCTGGTATGGTATTCGCAACATTGGAAATAAGTATGAGATTTAACTTAGAAAGAGGACAGAGATGAAAGTGAGTTACTATGTTAGATTGATGATTTTTTAAAGGTATATTATATTTAAAATTTTAAACTTTATCTAAGTTTATAATACTAACAAAAATTATTAAAAGTAACATTAAAATGTTCCGACTTTTAGTTTGTTACAAAACTAGATCGTCATTAATTATATAGTTAATGGTGTCATTGTAGCTCACAACATAAGTCAATGTTTTAAAATTAGATGAGAAGTTAAACCAGTAAAAAAAGAGGTTTAAGATTTAAAAGTTCAATAATTATTAAGCTGTCATAAAACTTATTAAAAATTGAATAAAATTAAAGAATTTGAAATATGATTGAAAGATATTGATCTTATCCATCGCAAAAGTTGAAGTTTAATTGAAAAAGGATACTTTCCAATAAAAGTTAATTAGTTTATTTTAGTTTACAAAAGTTTATCAGTTTTCAAAAACTGAGTAATTAATTAATCAATTTTTAATAACAAAAAATATTAAAGTAAATTGAACCAAAAAATTAAAAAATAAATTCAAAAGTTAAATAATTTAAAATTTTTATGATTTAACTGATCAAATTGATTTAGTTTTTTAATCGTTAACATAAGTGGAACCTTTTGACACATCAACATTTGCATTACAGATAATATTACATACCATCATTTTAAAACAATTTAAAAAATATAAACAAGTTCTAAATTTCCTTATTTTTATTTTGACTTTTCTTTGGGTTTATTTTTCTATTTAATTCAAATTCAATTAAATTGCTCTTCTTTTCCACGCTTCTACTTCTCTTCTCATTGACCAATTCTTTTCTTTTTTTTCCTCATAATTTCTCTTATAATTTGAATATCATCTAAACTTCTATTCTTTCTCTGAGAACATGTTTCTTTTTTTTTTGTGCATTACTATGTTCTTAAGAGGTTTCTTATATATATATATATATATATGAACTTGGTTTGCTTTATTAATTTGAGTTCTTTTTTTAATTGAAGTGTTGCTCACCATGATCATAAAAGGTGGCGTTTTGAGTTTTCTTTGAATGAAGAGTTATAATCTTGAAGTGAGCTTGTTTTTTGTCTAATTTGCATACTTGCTTATGAACAAATTGTTGGGAAAAATTATGAATTAAATCCCACAGGTAAATAAGGAAGGAAATAATATGCAAAAATTTAACGTAGTTCACCTTCTAATTTGGCTATGTCCATGAGCCAAACTTTGAATAAAACTTCCACTAATGAAAGTAATAAGTCCAGAGAATGAAAAATAATACAACAAAATAGTGGCACTCACATATAAGGTGTTTCCCAAATTTACTATTTCTAGGATAATATCTTCACTATTTTGTCACTCACCCTTTTAGGAAAACGTTTCCTAAAAATAACCCAAAAATTGCTCTCACACCAAATGGCTCTCTAAAATTCACTCTTAAACTCACCACACATCTCATGCACGTTTGATATGCATATATGTTAAGAAAGGAGGAAGGGAGGTTCATTTATAGACCCTCCATCATGTGACAACTTGCGTAGCAAGCTGTTATGTAGCGACTAACAGCTTGCATGCAAGCTATTGAATGCAAGTTGTTGTCAACTTGATATTTACTTTTTTTAGGTAAATCTAAAATGACGATACCATGTATGTCGGCACCTCCTTACAATTCTTCCCCTACTAACTATGTGATATTTACTATCATTCCTGCAGATGATCGACAAAACTCAAACTTTCCCCTATATAGAACTTTTGTCATCACATTTGATTCATTCTCATCCATATGAATCTTCTTAAGCTATAATAGCTCCTTCTTTAACTCCTCTCTGATCTAGCGATTTCTCACATCAATATGCTTTGATCTTGAATGGAATAAGAAAATTTTCCCAAGGTGAAAAGCACTCTGACCGTCGCAAAACAGTTAATATCTATCCTCAAGTTCATTTAAGAACTTCTTCATCCATAGGAGCTCCTTGCATGCTTTAGTTATAGCAATAAATTCTGCTTTAGTGGTGGATAAAGCAACACATTTCTGCAATTTTGATTGCCATGACATGACATCCCCTATAAAGATAATTAGATAACTTGAAATAGACTTTCTCGAGTCAACATCACTGGCCATGTCTACATTTGTGTAACCAATTAACACAAGCTTGGTAGTTCCAAAATATAAGCATATTTTGGAAGTGCCACGTAGATATCTGATAATCCACTTCATAACATCATAGTGTTCCTTTCCAAGATTTGAAAGAAACCTACTCACTACTCCAACTACGTGAGCAATACCTGGTCGTGTACATACCATGACATACATCAAACTTCTAAGTGCAAAAGCATAAGGGACTTTTATTATCTCTTCCTTCTCTTCATCCATCAAAGGGCATTGCTTAGTACTCAACCTAAAGCGATTAGCAATAGTATAACTAACCGCTTTAGATTTATCCATATTGAACTTTTGAAGTACTTTCTTAATGTACTTCTCTTATGATAACCATAATTTCTTAACGCCCCTATCTCTGATAATCGATATGCCAAGAATCTGTTTTGTTGGCTCCAAGTCTTTCATGGCAAAAGATTTGTTTAACTGCTTCTTCAAACTGTTAATCTTGTTGATATTTTGGTCAACAATTAACATATCATCAACATAAAGTAAAAGGATAATGAAATCATCACCAGAGAGACTAGACTTGCTGCTAAATTGAGCACTATATAGATAGATGTTATTTTCACAATTGGTGAAAATACCTCATCAAAATCAATACCTTTTCTTTGGTTGAATCCTTTAACAACCAATCTAGCTTTGAATCTTGGATGAGAATTGAGTGCATCATGATTAATCTTGAACACCTACTTATTTTTCAAAGATTTCTTGCCTTTTGGAAACTTCATTAGCTCAAAAAAAATGTTCTCATGTAAGGACTTTATCTCATCTTGCATGGCTTCAATCCATTTCATCTTATGCTCATCTATTATAGCCTCTTGAAAATTCTCAGGTTCTCCCTCATCAATAAGTAACACATACTAATTACTAAAGTATCTGGAAGTGGCTTATCTTACTCACATAGATATCCTTATTAGAACCTGAGCAGTCTCTGGTGTTAGTGGTTGATTATGGACATCATCTTCATCAAAATCTCATCTGACTGATTTTGAATGGGAGCATCATCATTAGCTATATTCGACTGGTGATTTTCAACTTCATCTTTAAATTGTCTTGGCACCATTTTTAGAGGAATTAACTCTAAGCCCACCAGGTCACCATTAGTTTTTGGAACATCCTTTTTCACTTTGTCAAAGTCTTTAATGGTTTGATCTTTGATAAATATAGCATCACATCTCTGAATCAACTTCTTTTGGACTGGATCATAAAACCAATAATTGTATTGATCTTCTCCATAACCAATAAATATACACTAGCTAGTCTTGACGTCAAGCTTGGATCTCTTATCTTTAGGGCTATGGACATACGCTTTGCAACCAAACACCTTTAGATGATCATAAGAAATATCCTTTCCTGACCATACTTTCTTTGAAACATCAAACTGTAAAAGGATGCATGGTTCATGAACTATTGTGAATAGAGCCTCAACCCAAAATGTCTTAGGCAACTTTGAATGCCAGAGTAGGCATCTAACTCTCTCCATCAAACTTCTGTTCATCCTATCAGCTAAACCATTCAACTGCGGTGTCTTAGTAGGAGTAGTCTGATGTCGAATACCATGCTCTGTGTAATAGATGTCAAATGGTCAAGTATGCTCTCCACCATTGTCTGTTTGAATGCATTTCAACTTCTTCCTAGTTTGTCTTTCAACTGAGGCATGGAATTGTTTGAAAACATCTAACACTTTATCTTTAGTCTTCAAAGTGCATACCGACGTCTTCCTATAATGATCATCAATGAAAGTCACAAAGTATTGAGCACCACCTAGTAAATTTGGCATTGGCCCACATAGATTTAAGTGTCCCAAATTTAACATATTCTTCATTCTAAAAGAAGGGGAACTTTTGAAAACAACTTTATTTTTCTTTCCTACAAAACAATCACCACACTTCTATAAATGTACCTGGTCATCTCCAAATAATTCATTCTTTTTCACCGAGTCATCCCCTTCTCGCTCATACGACCTAGTCTCCTGTGCTATAATTCAATTGTATCATCTTTCTCCATTGGATTCACAACATCATTGGAGACCTTTGCTTGCATCACATACAACTTTGAGCACTTTCTACCTTTGGCAATTACCAAGGAGCCTTTAGTAAGCTTCCATTTGAAATCTTTGAAAGTGTTGCAAAAACCTTCATCATCAAGTATGCCAACTGAGATCAGATTTAGGTGAATCAGGAACATATCTGAAATCTTTCAGAGGTAGTCTTATGTTATTATCTGTCTCCAAGTAAATATCATCTATTCTAGTGATTTTGGCTAAATTGCTATTTCCTATTTTAACGACACCAAAATCTTCTTGTCTATATGATGAGAAGAGATCTTTATATGATATGGCATAAACAATGACACCACTGTCACCTATCCAGTTAAACTCACAGGATACACTATTCACATCATTATCATATGAGACGATGTGAAACTCATCAATGGTGGTAGCTGTTGATGCATGTTCATCATCACTGCTATCATCTTTCTTGACTTCTTTGTCTTTGTTCTTTTCTTCTTTGAACTTCCTCCAGAACCTTTTAATATAACCCTTCTTTTTACAGTGATGACACTCAACGCTTGCATATTTATTTGATCTTCCTATACTATTATCTCTAAAATTTGAACCTCTAGATTTACTCCTCCCCCTAGAACTTGTGACCAGAACTTCTAACTATATTGAAGAGGCCGAACTCTATGATCTCAATCTCATCTCTTTATTTATAATTCCACTTTTTACAGATTCCATGTTAACAACACCGTCAACTGCAAAATTGGTGATTGAAATCTTCAAAGTCTTCCAAGACTCTAGTAAAGAGGTAAGCATGAAAAGGGCAAGCACTTCATCATCGAACTTTATGTCCATTCCTAATAATTGATTCATGATCTCCTGAAATTCATTCAAGTGATCTGCCACAGAGCTACCATCTCGATATTTTATCTGTATTAATTTTGTCAAGTAAAATAATTTATTGTTACTAATTTTTTAGGCATACAACTCCTCGAACTTCTTCCATAACGTTTGTGCATGAATCTTGTTGTAGATGTGATTATACACATTATCTTCAACTAATTGTCAAATAAAACTATATACCTACTCATGCTCAAATGCCCATTCCTTATTTGATTTATTGTTTAGTTTTGTTGTGGTAAACGTTGGTAAACACATTTTTGTGACGAATAGAAGATTTTTCATCTTGTTCTTCCATATGTAGTAGTTAAAGCCATTTAGGCTAATAATCTTGCTTATTTTTGCCTCCATCTTCAATGAAAAATGCTTTGACATAGAACCGAAACTGACTCTGATATCACTTGTTGGGAAAAATAACGAGTTAAATCCCACAAGTAAAATAAGCAAGGAAATAACACGCAGAAATTTAATATAATTCACCCTCTAATTTCAGCTATGTCTGCGAGCCAAACTCTGAATAAAACTTTCACTAATGAAAATAGCAGGTATAGAGAGTGAAAAATGATACAACAAAATTGTGGTACTCACATAAGGTGTTTCCTAAATTTACTATCCCTAGGATAATATCCTCACTATTGTCACTCACCCTTTTAGGAAAACATTTCCTAAAAATTACTCTCTCATACAAAATGGCTCTTTAAAATTCACTCTCAAACTCACCACACATCTTATGCATGTTTGATGTTTATATATGCTAAGAGAGGAGGAAGAGAGGGTCTTTTATAGACCCTCCACCATGTGACAACTTGCATAGCGAGCTGTTATGTAGCAACTAACAACTTATGCAAGCTATTGAATGCAAGTTGTTGTCAACTTGTTTTTTACTTTTTTTAGATAAATCTAAAATGGCGGTACCATATATGTCGATACAGCCTTACACAAATCTCATCGTTAATTGTTGGATCCATTTCTCTAGTCAATTATATGTAGACTAAGTTACCAATATGATTGTGAATTAAATACAGGAGCTGTGTGGATGAGGATTAATAAGTTTGGGAATTCAAGCTTGTGGAACATGATAAGAGCATCATCATTAAGTGTGTCACTATTTAGGTAATTTGATTACTTGTTTTTAGGTTAAAAATAGTTATTATAGTAGATTTTTTGTTTTTAAAAAGTATTGACTTGTAATATTGTTTATCTCATATATACTGACGTGTTAAAGGATATTGTCTATATAGAGAAAAATATTACTGTCGTCAATTATAAGATCAATGATAGACTAATTTTATAGTAAATTAAAAGTTTAAACATTTATTGACATTTTTAATAGTTCTCACATATATTATAAAATTACGTTAAGTTTAAGATTTTAAATATAATTGACTCCCTTTTATTTTATTTAATTTATTTTAATATTATTAAAAGGAGAAGAAGAAACAAGTGAAGAAGATGATAAATGTGTTTTACATAGGTCTTAAAATTTTAATTTAATATCTGTAAAATTATAAAAATTAACCCTGATTTAATATTTTAATATATTATAAATGGATCTTAAGATTTTAATTTAATATTTGCAAAATTATTAAATTAAAAATAACTTAATATGTTATTTGCAAAACAGATTTTGCATTAGCTATCATTTAAATGTGCATTGAATAAACGGTGGAGTACTTGTAATAGTTCGCAAACTACTTGCTAATCACTTGACAAATCAACAACTTATAGTCTACGTGAAAAATTCGATCAAAGGGATGTTGGGAAAATGACTGCTAATTTCTAATCCCTTCTATCTTTATCTAAAACAATCTTTTAACTTCTAGTCCCTTGAATCCTTATCTAAAACAACCTTTTGACTTAGTCTTTCTTCCTTTAAAATCCTCCCTCATGTTTTGAGAAGCCACCAAAAAATCAAATTTTAGTTATGATTTGGACTCTAAAAAATAAGGTTTGGGGGCTCTATTTATGGGGATTCAAAAAGATGAATAGGTACACACATGAAAAAAAAACTTTCTTGTTTTCTTCTTTATTCTACATCTATTCTGGGTAATTATATATTACTGTTCCAAGCTTCCACCATGAGTGCACGTGTTAGAGGCTGGTTGTGTTAACCTTGGGGAGCAAACGACATTGTCGATTACCAATGGGTTGTGTTGGAATTCACTTTAAAAGTAGTGGCTCATCCACGTCACAACTTTGATTGATAATTTTTTTGTTCTTTATCTCTTTATTTTCCAACAATTTGAAAGTGAATCCAAATCTATGGCTATTTCTCTGGAAAAAAAACTCTTCCTAATCTCTCCAAATTTGAACCCCTTGATGGAACCAACTATAGGTGATGGTCACAAAAACTTTTAATTCTCTTTGAACAACTCAAAGTTGATTATGTATTTTTCATGGATGTTCCATCTTATGAACCTGAAACCTTTGAAACTCCTACTACCCCTCTCACCACATCCATTACTGAAAAAAACACCACTTCAAGTTCCACACCTATTACTAAAAAGCCAAAAGTCAGATAAAGAATACAATAACAAGTTTGATAAAGACAACAAAACTATGAGAGGTCACTTGCTGAATCACATGACAACTTCATTGTTTGATTTGTTTGTGAACTATAAAGATGCTAAGCTGATTTTGGATACTTTAGAAAAACGTTATAGTGGCGATGATGCTAGAAAGAAAAAATATGTGATAGGAAAATGGTTGCAATTTCAAATGGTTGATGACAAACCTGTGATGGACTAAGTTCATGAGTATGAAATTTGGTGATTGATGTACTATGTGAAGGGATGAAAATGTGTGAGATGTTGTAGGCAAATGTGCTAATGGAGAAATTCCCACCCTCCTAGAGTGATTATAGGAACCAATTGAAACAAAAGGAGAAAGATCAACCTTTACAAGAACTAATCAATCATATGAGAACCGAGGAGGCCAACTGACTAAAACATAAGCAAAACTCTATCTCTTCTTTTTTGTTAAAGCTCACCTTGTAGAATCTGTTGGTGGATTTAGGGACAGGTTCAAGGGGATGGGAAAGAAATATCAAAAGGATGGGCAACAAAAAAAATCAAGACAAATCAATAATGGTGATGGAAAAATCCAGAAGAAAAAGGTAACTTGCTATGTCTGTAACAAACCAGGTCATAAGGCATATCAATTCTCTTATAAAAAAATCAACAAAATCCAGTACATAAACCTACAAATCCATCTACACTACAAGCCACTGCTAAAGAGGAAGAAATCATTATCATTGTGGTAGAGGCATACCTAGTGGAAAATAAAATGGATTAGGTGCTTGACACTAGAGCTTTAAAACACTTATGTGTCAATAAGGAGTCGTTCCATGATCTTAAAGATGTTGCAGATGGTGAACATTTCTACATAAGAAACATCATGACTATTGGAGTGCTCAGGAAAGGGAAGATTATCCTTAAACTGGCTTCTAGGAAAGCTTTAGCTTTAAATGATGTTTTGTATGTGCCTTCACTGTGTAGGAATTTAGTTTTGATAGTTTGTTGAACAAGGTTGGATTGAAAATTGTTATCAAAGTTGATAAGCTAATAATCATCAAAAATGGGGAATTTATGGGGAAGGGGTACTTAGCTGATGGATTGTTTGTTTTAAACAATATTTTTACTGCTCTTAATAAAAATTCTTCTGTTGCTTTTGCTTATATTGTTGAATCTACATGTCAATATTGCTTCAATTAAAAGACTAAAAAAATGCATCTGATTAATGTTACAGATGATGAAACTTGTTCTAAATGTTTTGTTTGTGTAAACGCAAAATATATTGAAAAAACTTTTAAACCTTTTACATCAAGAAGTATTAAGTTGCTAGAATTAATACATTCTGATCTTGTTGACTTTAAGAACACAATTAGTAAGGGTGGTAAAAAATATTTTGTTACCTTTGTTGATGACTTTTCTAGGTATACTAAGGTGTAATTGTTTAAATGAAAAGATGAGGCTATAGAAAATCAAACTACATAAGAAGATAAAAAGGCCTAGAACTGATAGGGGGAGAATATAGTACCAAATTCCTTGAAGAATTTTGTGAATTAAATGGTAATACATGAAACTTATGCCTGTTATACTCCACAATATAATGACATAGTTGAAAGGAAACATAGTGTAGCGCCCCCTCACCGTAGGGTACATATCGGGACGCCCGAGGGTCGCTCCGACACGTATCCCACGATAAAGGT
>JANVCQ010049522.1:0-10867 GCA_025531925.1 Erythroxylum plowmanianum
GATGATCAATATTTCATAAGTTGTTGTTGAGATGATTTGAGTTAGAATGATCATTAAAGATGGTGTAGGAAAAAGTGTTTTGATAGATAATAGGTTTTATGTTTTGTTTTCTTAGTGTATTAATGTCGATCTCTTTGGATGTTTTGGAGATGAAATAAAATAATTCTAGAGCCAAAGAAAGGGAGTAATGTGGTGTCTTAAAATGGCAAGAATTAAGGTGATAGATAGAAGTGAAATGAAAGTGGAAATGAAGTTGAACATGAGTAGAAAGTTAATGATGAATTTATATAAGTATATGTTCTGGTTTTAGTGTTCATGATAAATAATGGAGTATAATTTGTTTATGGATGATATTGAGCTAAAACGGATTTAAGAAATATGGGGAAATGATGAGTAATTAAACTAGAAATGATAGACCAAGCATAAGATGTTGAATGTAGTAAGTAAAGAGTTAGAAATCTGGAAAATGTGGATGCAATTGAATAAATTTTAGGGCAAGAGGCATAACTTTTTGCTGTGGATGTTAGATTGAGGTCATTTAAATATGCTTTTGAAGAGTACTTTGATTTCTACAACTTTTATGAAGGCCTTGAGGAGAGATTTGCTATCTAAATGGTCAAAATTTCACATTTTTGTAGGTGTCCCATGAATGTCTACCAAGCGGACATAATGTCCCTTCAAACAGAAATGAGAGGAGTTGGAAAGCTAGAAAACCTAAGAACGTCTACCCAACAGACATGAAGTCCACCTAATGGACATTCACTTGCCATTTGGACTTAATTTAAGCTTGAATGGAGCTTGAATTGAACCTAGAATGATGCTTGGATTAAATGACTAAATATATGATATGTATGAAGTGATAATTGAGGTTATAACTTAGTGAATGAATTGTTGATGTCAAAGTACCAAAGGCACGAGTATAACAGGAATGAAGAAGTTCATATGATTGTAGTTATGATTCAAAGGATTTGAGTAATATGTATTAAGTAAATGTGAATGAGAACTGGGTATTATGAGAGCATATAATGTTAGAAAAGAAATGACGAGAAATTGATTTATGATATTAGAATAACCAAGTGTTCTTGATGTGTAAGCCTAAGAATAAGCTAGAGACATACAAAGGATAAGGATTGAATGGTGAACTTAGAATGATCATGTACAAATGAAGGGTAAACCTATGTTCAATTAGACATATATGATTTATGAAATGAGAATGAACATAAGATGTGAATTTAGGTAATATACCAGGATTGTCATTGAGCATGCATTATACACAACACATATACATATGTATATAATTGAGTATTAATAAGATTATGTAATTAATAATGTGCAATATATGTATTGCACGATGTGAATATACAAGATAGAACATCCGCATCCAGATGTTTTCGGATCATGGAAGCTAATACTAATCTGGAGAGTACTGTGAGTCAACCTAGATGATCTCATTTTCATTGTTTGTTTTGTTTTAAATTTCTGTATTGAATTACTAGTGATATGATAGCTATGAATGTGTTGATTCCAGACAATAAATATCCGAGGTGTTTGATGTATGTAAAAATCACTAGAAGTGCTCCTTGAATATGAATTTGAATGAATAAGTGATACTCAACATTATTGTTGAATGTCGGACTAAAGTTTGATGATAAATATGAAATTGAAATCAAGTGACTGATTGAATATATGTGAGCGTGATGGATTTCATTACATGAATGCATGACAACATAAAGACTGTTATGACCGGAGTAGCCACCGAAAAATAGTTTAAAGCTCAGAAAATGAAAAAGAGCTTAAAGCTCAAAATATGGTAAGAGCCTCTGGCTCACTATGTAAAATGAGTCTTGTATCCCCAATGGATAAGGGACAGTTATTAATGAGCTCGATATCAGCAATAGATATGGGACATTTATAGGCACTCGGTCACAATAATAAAAATTGCAAGTAAGTTTTATGAGCATTCACAACAATAAAAATTGCAAGTAAGTCTCATGAGCATTTCATATGCATTTGATATGTATGATTTAAATAGTTGAAATAAATAGTTTAAATGATTTCTGAATATGAAATATGATTTAAGTGAATATAAATGTATGCGACTCAACATGTTGAATTGATAAAGTGATGTGAATTTTGTGAGTATATGAATTGATTTGTTATATGATTGAGTGAGTCATTGAGGATGGTCTACTTGGTGAGTTCGCAAAACTCAACTCAATAGTTGCAATATTTTCAGGTTTAGAGAAGATCTTCAGTTAGACAAATTAGAGTCTAGCCACTACAATCGAATAAGAGACAGAGGTCAGGATCAGTTTACGTCTGCATATGTATTTCAATATTTTGTATCAAAATATTTATTCACAAGTATTGTACAATATGTATGTGAATGATTTTGTAACGTAATGACATATGACTAAAAGTGTTTTGTATCTATAACGGACCCAAGTGACTACTGAAATTCTGATGATATATATAATGGTAGCAACACTTGTGATTGAAAATGTTTATGAATAAAATGGGTCAAAATTGATTATTGGTTTTACAAAATATGCTTATGATGCATGAAAAGTTTTTAGTGGTTATGATTGATTGACTGTCCTAGTACACCACCCTTGTAGAGTGTATTCTCGAATACTATCAGTTTGTTTAGGAATATGCTCTATGGGAGTGGGGTGCTACAAAGTTGGTATCAGAGCCCAGATTTAGTATCTTACATGGGCATTTTTCAAACTATATATGGAGATATATGTATTTTAGACATGTCTTAGTATACAGTAGCAACTAATCTTTAGTATGCAGTAGCAACTGATCCCTAGTCTGAGTCACCTTTACATGAGTCACACACACGGGCATTCGTTAATAGTTTAAGCTAGTAGAAGCATTGAGAACGATGATAATATGTCATAATGTGAGAAAATAAAAAAAAATATGGATATCTAGAAAGGAGAAAATGGTATCTAGTTCTATATGATAGATAAAGCTTCACTACATTTGTATGTGTGGTTGTATCATTGAACATCATATCAATATTATACTGTGATGGTATGCCCTTGAATGTGATAAAGATGTGAATATATTGTCGTGGATTGATTGAGGAAAATAGAGATATGGTAGAAATGACAAGATTTAAAGTGTATAAGCAAAGTTGGATGAAAACAAAATTTATTATGATCGTAAGAAGATGAACTTGGAACTAAAATGGTTGTTTGATTAATATGACAAGAGTTATGTTCCACTATAACAATGTGTTAGTGGAATTGAGATCAGAATTTCATGATGATAATGCATCTATAATTTTGAATTGATTGAAAATATACGTATGTAAGATGTAATAAAGGATAATTGGAAGATGAGATGAATGATAGCAACATATATAGAAGTTCAAAAGGTTAAGTTGAATTGTTATTGTGAGTACATATTTGATAATATGATCACCTTGACAAGTGATATTATTAAGTACCTGTGTATCATATAATTAGATATGAAATAGGAAGTGATCTATGACTTATTGAATGCTTTTAAGTTTTAATCCCCTTAGTTAAAATTTTAAGATGAATCAGAGTAACACATGAAAGCATTTATCATGATCAATTGGGGATAGATTGAGAATGTAGATAATGTTAATATGTGTGATGGACCTGAGGAAAAAGGGAAGGAAAAAGAAGCAGGGCATGATCGTGGCATAGTCCCCATGATTATGACCGAGATTAATTAGTTTCGTCATGATTGTGATAGAGTCCCACGTTCGTGGTCAATTCCATGAGTTTTTGTCACGATCATGGCAGGGACACTGCGATTATGGGAAAGCAAAAAAGAAGAAGTGTTGTCAATTGAGATTAAGGTATCCTTAGCATAAGTTATTAATTGGTGACTTGTTGAAAATACATCTCTAGATAAGATGAAATGATCTTGATTGTATATAACAAGGTATAAGAGCAAATGAATCTACTTACTGCTCTACTGAGCCTTACTATAAAGGATATTATGATCATATAAGTTATGATAGAAATTGATCTTATTGAGATATTATGAATAGTTGAAATTGATCTTTTTGAGGTACTAAGAATGGTTGATAAGCAATGATGAAAACAATTGATTAATAAGGATTATGTGAACAATATAGACGATAGTTGCAAGAAATCTTCTTTCGAAGAAAAATTTCACCGAATTAGGTTAAGTAGACCAGATGGTTCACTTCTAAGAATTAATGATGATGGAACAAATCAGAAATGAATGTTTAATGAATCAAAAGTGAATATTAGAGTCAGATAGATATGAGAGTCAGTTGCGAGAAAAATGAATATATTATAGAGAGAGTATGTGTCATATTTGTTATAAAGTATCTAACTATTTTTTTGGATTCTTGAATTGGAGATAATACTACTACTATTGCTGAAGGACTAAAGGTCTACAAGGTCTTCTATATTTGTATATTATGAAGGTACAAGTTAGACTTGACGTATGTGTTCGAAAAATAGACAGTTGCAAATAAATTGAAATATGTGGAGAAACTTGTATGAATGAATAGGCATTAGAATAAGTCAACTAGAAATTAGAGGAAATTGAATTAATGGAGAAAATCATTTGAGAAAAGAAGTCAATCGAGAGGCTAAGAAAAAAAATGAGATAATATTATCTTATCTAAGGAACTGGTTGCTTAGGAATTTCAATAATGAGTTATGGGCATCTTGAGTTATTTGTGATACCTGTAAGGTTGACAAATGCCTTGGCAGCATTTATGACATTGAAGAATAAAATGTTCCAATCTTACTTAGATCAATCAGTGACTGTGATTGAACACTTAAGGTTAATCTTACATATCATGAGGTAGAAACAATTATATGCCAAGTTCAATAAGAGTGAATCTTAGCTTGATCAAATAATATATTAGGATGTATAGTATCTTAATATGGGATATTAGGAGACCCAAAGAAAGTAGAGGTAACGAAGAAGTGAGAAACTTCGAGGAATATATATGTTAAATCTAGAATTTTCTAGAATTAGCTGGAAAATTGGACACTACCAGAAGTTGTTGAGGGATTTTTACTGATCCTAGCCTTGTAACAAGATTTCTGAGGATAAATGTGTCATTCAGATGGACAAATGAATGTAAAAAGAATTTGGAGGAAATTAAACACTGATAAATTACAACACCGGTATTAATTATTATGTCTGGATTTGGAGATTATAAAGAATATAATGAGGTTTCACGCTGGAGATTAGGATGAAATCTAATGATGTATAATAAAGTGATTTCATATATATGGAGACAGTTAAAGACTCATAAGTTGAATTATTCGGAACATGATTTAGAACTTGTTGCTATAGTAATTGCTTTGAGAGCTTGGAGACATTATAAGTACAGTGAAACATTTTGGATCTATATATAAATATACATATCATTAAAGTTTGAGGTAATTATTGAGTTTGAAAGAATTGAATACGAGACTGAGACAATAGATAGAGTTACTTAAAGATTATGATGCACAAAGATGTTCAAACTTTCGTGGCACAATATGATCAATACTAGAGAATATGTAACATCTCTAAAAGAGATGAGATGCCTTTATCCAACATTTTGTATGGGGCATCGACTTTATAGGTCCTTTCCCTTCTTCAATAGTAAACATGTACATTCTAGTGGGGGTGGATTATGTTTCGCGTTGGGCCGAAACAATAACATCTCTAACCAATGATGGAAAGGTGGTGAAAAAGTTCATTAAAAGACTATTCAATCGGTTTAGAGCACCATGTACAATAATAAGTGATGGAGATACACATTTCTGCTGCAGATCTTTTGATGCCCTCTTAAAAAGATATAAAGTGCACCACCATATTGCTACACCTTACCATCTGCAGACAAATGGCTAAGTGGAAGTTGTTAACTGAGAGTTGAAACGAATTTTGGAAAAGACAGTGAACAACTCCAGGAAAGATTAGGCAATAAAACTAGATGATGCATTATGGGCTTATAGGAATGCTTTGAAAACACCTAAGAACAACTATGTATAGGCTTGTATATAGAAAAGCTTGTCATTTTTTAGTCAAACTAGAACATCAGACGTAATGGGAGATAAAAGCATAAAATTTTGATTGGGGGCAAGTAGGCAAATAATGACTTTTGCAGCTAGATGAACTTGAAGTGTTTTGTTATAATGTGTACAAAAACACCAAACTTTACAAGGAAAAGGTAAAGAAATGACACGATTGTCATCTTAAACAAAAGGAATTTAAAGTAAGAGATGCAGTTCTACTATATAATTCAAGGTTGAGGCTATTTTCAGGGAAGTTAAAATCTCGATGGAGTAGACCTTTTATGTTCATTCAAGTTTTGGATCATAGAGCCCTCAAAATGGAAAATGCTAATAAAGAAACTTTTAAGGTCAATGGGCATTGTTGGAAGCTATATCTCAGAGGAGCGATTCCTAAGGACAAGGAAGTCATTTCCTTCTGTTCGAACAATTAAGACGCCTCTATGGATACAAGGTGATGCTAATGACTATAAATTAGCACGTTTAGTAGTTCAATTGAAATTGTTAGGTTTAGTTAGATTTTTTTAAACTTTCAATAAAACTTTAGTAATTGAATTGAATCTTGGGGATCCGGTAGATTGTTTTCAACCCCAAACAATCCCCGCCTCCATCATCGTGAGCCTCTATTTCTAACCCTTTTTTTAATTTAGTATTTATTTTATTTTATTTTATGTTTCTTCTTTTCATGTGTGTTTGTTTGCCTCCTTCTCATATTGAGGACGATGTGTTGTACAAGTGTGAGGAGGGTTATATGTTTTGCTTTAAGTATGAATTTTGCATACTGTATGATAGTTTGTTAGGTTGCATTTTGTGAATTGTGTGAATGTGTCAATGGCTTAGATGGATTGAAATTGATTTAATTTTAAACATAGTCTATTAGGTTGTGAAGAGTCATTAGCTTGCGAAATTAGTGAATTGGAATCTTCGGCTAAATGTGAAAGTTAATTAGGATTTAGTGTTAATTTTTCACCCTCTAAATTGTCACATTTATTCATAATTTTAGGTCTTTTGACTAAAGTGGCTTTGCTAGTATTTTTTTAACGAAAGCGAGTAGCTAAAGCAACAAGGTAGGCATCAAATAATATACAAATATGTGTTTGATAATTTTAAATAAATAGTTATTCCTCTAACCTTCAGGTTATGAATAAAGCTAGTAGCCAGTTGAGAATATGATGTAGCTGAGTAACTGGATCGGTATGCATCGCAAATGTGTGCCTCCATGTCAAAAGTCTATAATGACATTCCAACCAAGTAGTTTAACAAAAACATGACTTAGTTGAGTAACTGGATCGACATTCATTACCAATGTTTGCCTCCGAGTAAAAGACTAGGTCCATGTCCCCAAAAAATTAAATAAAAAGTAAATAAAAATGTGTTTTCTAATAAAACCTATCGAACTTGTAAATAGCTTGACTTTTCATGAAAACATATTTATGAGTAGTTACAGAGTTTGAAAGACCAAAGAATTACTAATGTGTATGTACAAGTGAAAAGGGTGAATAACTTTACATTTTGGTCTTGATATGTATGTTTAGTCTAGAGCTCCTAGATGTGGATTTTGCATGTTAATGATTTGGAACTATTGAATGATTGTGTTTAAAGCTAAATTTACTTTAAGAAGTTGAAGTCATTGTCTCATCACTGCATTGCATGCTTTATGATTTTGCGTGTTTATTGTTTTGTTTACTTGAGGAAAAGCAAACATTTAAGTGTGGGGATGTTGCTAATTGTAAATTGCATCATATTTTAGGGCTTACTGTGATATGTGTTTAGCTATTAATTCAATCATGTAGTATGTGTTTAGGTTAGAATTGTGTTAGTTTGTTAATTATTTATGTTTTAAGTGTTTTATGGGTTAGTACAAGTCTTTGAGCTTAAATATTATGTTTTTAAGGTACCTTAATGTGTTTGTTAGTTTTTTAGGGTCAACATCGAAGAACGGAGAAGTTTTGGAAACATTCAGTTCAAAACAACGACCTACAATCGTGGCACAATAGGCTGCGATCTTGACAGAAGCACTAGAGGTTGCCCACGATTGTGGCCTACATGCCAGAATTGTGATAGTAGCCTAAGATATGGCCCATAATCATGGCCTGCATACCACGATCGTGGCATAAACCTATGAATTGACCCACGATTGTGGCCTGCATCAGGCAGACCCATAAACACTCAAAAATATCAAAATTCAAGGGATTTTTTGGACCTCAAGAAAACCTTAGGGTTGCTTAAAACACAAAAGGATATTTAAATAACAAGAAAAAGAGGTAGGAGGGAGCTTTTGCATCAGCCACCTTGAGAAATCCTAGAGAGAATTCATCGACAGATAGATGAAGAGAAGAAGGAAGAGAAAAGAGGATAATAAGCTAACTCAACGTACTTCCTAGATCAGGAGTTTCTTAACATCGTTGCCTCCCATCATCTATTCAGATTGTATTTCCTATTTAATTTCAGTTTATTATTGTATCGAATTGGAATAAATAATTGAAGATAGGATCTAAAATGTTGATGATGTTCTAAACTCACCTTCAGAGTTTTACTTTTGAATTAATGGAATATGATTGTTTATGTGTTTATTAGATTTGTTATGATTTAAGTTTGCGATTGCATAATTCGTTAATAAATTGAGAAGGTAAATTGAATGAAAAAAATTAAATTAGGCTAACGAGGGTTAGGTGATTTAAAAGAAATTAGAATTAAATCAAATCAGTAAATTGTGCGAAGAGAGATCTTGCATAGGTTTCCAGTAGTTTATTAGAGAATTTCAGAACTAGTTAGGGTTTTAGATAGGTTGTAAATTAAGAGATTACGACCTTCATAATCTGATTAGGTTTATGATTTAGGGTTAATGGTGATAACTCGAGAGAGAGTAATTAACTGTAAGATCATCTAGAGCTAACAATCCGGTAATTCTTAATCAGTTAGGTTAGCATTAAGGATAGGTAAAATTTCCTTTCTCTTAATTGTTAATTTCCTTAGGTTGAATCTTGGGTGTGTTGCAATTGTTTGTTAATTAGTATTTTCGTCATCGATTTTTAATTTAATTTGATTGATTGGATTGAATTTTTCATTTTAGTTAGCTACGTCTAAATTTTTTTGTATTTGTTAATGGCCTTAAATTTTAGGATTAGATTATCCCTTCTTGTGGGATCAACACTTTAGGTACTATGCTAACGAACCATGCATTTGTAGATTATCGAGCATTATTTATTAAAACTTACACACAACAAAAACCCGGTAATTTACTGGACTTGTTACTTTTATAGCTTAGTTGACTATTATTTGTTCTTTTTCATAGTTAATCTGGTTATTTACTTGGTTTGTTTCTTGAATACTTTTCTTATACTGATAAGGATGGGATCTAAGTATTTGAGAATGATGAAACATATTTATGCTATGATGGGTTGAATCCTTTTCTAGAGGTTTAATGTAGCTATTTTAATCAACTATTCATGAATGAGTTATGATTTAATTTTCTTATTAATTGCTGTCGTTTCTAAGCTAAATGGGTGTAATGCCATGACCAAATCTTGCATCATTTTAGTATTAAACGAAGGACCGACAGAAGAAGTTCAATACGAAACAAGAAACTATAGACGCTTAGGTTAATAACTAGAAATATATTAACTTAAGTGGTAATTATTAGTCAAGTATCCACGATTAATTTAGATAGTAAGTTGTTGAATATGAAAGTTAGAATAATTTATTATTTAAGTTAATTTAGAACCCAATTTTTAATTTTAGTAAGACAACTAACCAATTATTTCCCTTAATCAAGCATAGGAGATTAAATTACTGAAATTAATTTTTAAGAGTCTTTAAACTAATTTGTGATTTTCTTTCAAAGCCTTCACTCAACAATCGGGATAGAATGTTTAGGAGTGTATTTGTTTTTATTTTTCATTCAAGATTAATTTAAATTAATCAATTTCACCTCCATGGAAGACAACCCTAGGTAATCACTACAATTACCTCGTGTACTTGCGAATAGGATAGCCTAGGTATTTTTAGAACTTATTTAGGAACAACATATGTGTCTAAAAATATAACAAAACTAGCACTAATGTAAGAACTATATCTAACAATGGTATCATGAGTGAAGGAGCACTCTGAAGTTTTAGAATAAAACCAACATCAGTTGTGAAGAATGTCAGCCACTGATCTTTTTTTGAATGGAAATCATATGAAAGGAAAAGTTAGAATTTTTTTAACCTATAAACCATAACCCTCATTTCTTTCACCACTGAACTAAAATTTTTAAACCAATCTTTAATTTAGACGGTAATTTTCTCCTTCTAAACATTAAATGTTTCCTTCAAACATAATGCCCACATCCAAAAACATCAATTCATTACCTATTCAACATATTTTCATACCAAAGAGTTGCAAATTGGGTATTTTTGCTTTTAGCTATTTGGGAGAAATTCAAGAATATATTTTGAGCTTAACAATATGTATCTCTTATTATCAATTTTTGCAGTGATAGAGCATTGACATTAGATTTTAAGCTTAGTTGAGAAACCTCATTGACTATATGCTACTATCATTATGAAGTTATGGACATAATTGATATGAAAATGTGGAATTTAAGATTATTTGTGAATAATTATGCTACATTATGGTTGTATGCTTATTGGGAGCATAAAGAAGCATTGTGGAGACATGTTTATATGTTCTAAGTTTTGATTTAAAGAGAGTAGTTGACATTCTTTGTGAAAATAATGCCTATGAGATACAACAATATTGTAAGGAGGAGGTCTTCTGTAGGGCCCCGGCCCCTACCGCCATCACTCCAGGTATTGTCCTCTTTGGTTCACTGCGTGAGTCACAACTCGAAC
>JANVCQ010049580.1:0-10864 GCA_025531925.1 Erythroxylum plowmanianum
TTTTCTTTCTCTCACTAGAAAGATAATGTGAGCTTTTGTTACAGTAATGTTTGCTCTCTTGTATCGCACTTTGTATATATAATTTTTAAGTAATAACTTGTAAGCAAAAAGATTATTCAATCTTCGACTACGACTAGTATTTATAACCTAAGTCTTCAACTGCTTCTTGAATCTTGTTTCTTGTTTCTTGCATCTTGTAGAAATCGTTATTCAGTTGAGATCTGAAATAACTCAAACTGCTTCTTCTGAGTCTTCGAAACTTCTTCTTAGTTTTTGAACTTCTTCTTAGTTTTCAAACTTCTTCTTAGTTTTCGAACTTCTTCTTAGTCTTCGAACTTCTTCTTAGTCTTCGAACTTCTTCTTAGTTCTCGAACTTCTTCTTAGTGAACTTCTTCTTAGTCTTTGAAACTTCTTCTTAGTTTTCGAACTTTTTCTTAGTCTTCGAAACTTCTTCTTAGTTTTGTTCACTTCTTCTTAGTCTTCGAACTTCTGCTATGTTTTGGCACTGCACACTTAACACACTCATCAGAACAGTTCATTTATTTCAAACATTATCATTATTTGATTATCAAAAAAATTATTAAACGTGAAGTCATTTTGACTTAACAAGGTGTGCTTAAGAAACAAGGTGTGTTCATATAAACATTTTTAAAGCCTTTATCACAAAATAGGTTTCGGTTTTGTTGTACCGTACCTGGGGCACTTGCTTCAAACCATATAATGCCTTAAAAAGTTGATACGCTTTATGTTCTGCACCTCTAACTTCTTATCTAGGTGGCTAATCGACGTACACCTTTTCATCAAACTCTCCATGAAGAAAAGCAGATTTGACATCTATTTGGTAAATTGGCTATACTTCTTGAGCAGCAATGGCAAAGATAAGCTAGATAGTGTCCAAACAAGCTATAGGAGCAAAAACTTTGGAGTAATCAACACCATATTGTTGGGTGTAGCCTTTAGCAACAAAACATACCTTGTATTTGTTTATTTCACCATGCTCATTCAACTTTGTTGTATACACCCACTTAACTCCAATTGTTTTTCCTCCTTCGGCCAGGTCTGTCAACCCCTATATATTGTTCTTTTGAATGGCAGCAATCTTGGCATCCATAGCAAGTCGCCACTTATAGCTATGAACTGCATCAGAAAACGTTAGAGGATCTTCATTAATAAACATAACAAAGTTGCTATCTTGTTCTTCCTCTAGAAGACTAGCACCACTATCATAATCACGCATCCAAAGTGGTGGATGACGAGAACATTTTGTTGCTACATGATCAGGTGAATGATTAAGAGTAGGAAAAGTATCTTCGTTAGCATGATTTTCAATTGCAAGTGAAGGTGGTGCAACTTCAATAACTAGACTTCCAGAGGCAGGAGATGTTGTATTTCCAGAATATTTTGATCAAATGAATATGTATGTTCCTTCCCCAATTCAAGTGAACCATGAACAATATCACCGTGTGTATTTGTCGAAGGGCAGTGTGCATCTTCATTAAAAATGACGTTATAACTTATCACAATTTTTTTGGATAAAGGATCATACAAACGATATGCCTTGGATTCCTCAATGACACCTAAAAGGACACATTTCAAACTTTTATCATTCAATTTTATACGTTTGACATCTAGAGCATGAACATATACGAGACATCTAAATATTCAAAGGTGATCAACCGAGGGTTTATTGACACTCCATGGCTCCTCTGGTGTTTAATTTTGCACGACTAGTGTGGAACTTCAATTAAGAACATGCAGTGTCCAATTAACTTGTTGGACCTCGCTTTCGGAGCCTAACATTCGGAGACGTTTAACATGAGCAAACACATTATCCTATAGGGTTAGTTCCATGAACCCTTAATAGGCCTCATCCCATAAGGGTGGCGTGCGCACGACAATTAAACATCAAAACAAACTTATTACTTCAACTCAACCATATTACGAGGAAATCAATATGAACATACATAGCCGAACTACTTAAATTTATCATTTCATTTCTAAAGCAACAGAGTTTGAAAAACTTTATTTACATATCAAAAGCCACACCATTGGCTTATTACAAAAAATACAAAAAAAAATTGCGAAAGTTCCCTTAGGCCCTTGATCTCTTAACTATCACCTGAAAAGGGGACAGAAAGTGGGTGAGCTTGACAACTCGTGGGTAACAATTTATAACGGAAAAATAAAAAAAAACCTTTGAAACCATTTTACTTGTCATAGAAAATTTTCATTGAGTTCATAAAACACATATTTCTTAAGCTTTCAACCAAAATCCACAAGGTACAAATCATGAATGCATCAAACTTGTTAACATAACATAAGCACATCAGAATAGTTCGGTTGGATCCAAAACAGAACGTACTAATCAGTTTCCACATAATGGTGTTATGTAGCCATAAACTTATGAGAGTCCATGAAGGAGCTCCATGCTACTAGCGGGCTGACGGGAGAAGCCTTTTGTCAAAGTGCACTTGACTTAACTTAGGGGACTACCACAAACCCACATAATATGTATTTCATGACTTGGAAAACATATTGCCCAGAATGGCACTTTTTCGAAACTTGATTTTTTTTCATAGACGTGGGATATGTCAAAACCATGATTTCATAAACATGTTATCTTTTTTTTAAAATAACTTTCAAAGTCTTTTTATAAATCATCATACAACTCATATAACAATATATTGCACTTTCTCAAATCATTCCAAAGCAATAAATGCAACACTTATGATGCAATTGGAAACATTAAACTTTCTTGATTAAAAGTAAACATTAGCAACTTATTTACTTTATTATAAACATGTACCCACCTTGATTTCTTTGCTTATAGCCTTGCTAAAAAATTCCTATCCTCTTATTCCTCTTGCCTCTCTTGATCCCTTTATACAATGACAAAAATTTCACTCAATAGGGTTTTCAATTAAAAATCCCTCAAGCACAATCACTAAAATTGGTTCAAGAATATTTAACCCAAGCATTTTCTAGACTTCATGAACTAAAATCCTTTCAAAAATCCAAAAGATCCAAAATGATCTTATCTTGATTCTTCACCAAATGAAGAGATCTTTAGCTTAAAGGGAAGCTCTTCTTTTCCTCTACCTTTTTCCTTTCTGGAATAGCTCCAAATCTCTCTTGAGGACTAAGAAAAGTTAAACCCTAGCTTGTTTTCTCTTCTTTCTCTCCTTCTCTTCTTCTCTTTGTGATTCTCTCTCTTCTTCATGACACTCTCTCTTTTTCTCTTCAATTTTCGTTCTTCTCTCTTCTTAAAATGGCAAACAATACTTCTTCTTCCAACTATGCCCTTAATGATTGAGAAATGTCCCATTTGCCCTTCCATTTAAGCCTTATGTCTTTTATGCTTAAGTGTCTTGCTAAAAGTACCTTTGAACATTCCTATAACCTTAACACTTTAATTCAGAAAATTTCCCCTTGTCTTAAGGTTCTAATGATACCAAAATTATTCAATTTGGTTCAGAAATCTGAAAGTTGTATCCCAAACATTCTCGGACTGTTCTTATTCTAAAATAGTATACTATACCCAATTTCCATCCAGAATTTGAAAGCCTTAGGGATTGACTTAGATTTCAATTTCTTCATACCATTTGTAGCTTCATGTCTCTATTTTATTTTGAAATAAGAATTATCTTATTCGGAGCTTTACCAATCTAGAAATCATCAAAATATTAAAGCATGTTCAGTAACATATCCAATTCATACTCTTACTTTGATTCAATCCATCTTTTTTGAATTCCCACCAAATGTTATAAAATTCTATTTACGGACATAAAAATGTGTTAAGGAACTATTGCTTCAAGAATTACTTCATTGGGAGGTCAGAGAACAAAGTTATGACCAAAAGAATCAAATATGATTTTTTCCCTCAATCATATTGAACCTATCTTGGGACAATTGGCATAATTTTTACTAGAGATGTCGGATAAGGGTCACTCTTAGACGGTTTGAAAGAATACTTTAATATATACAACCTTCATGAAGACCTTGAAGGCGTATTCTATCGTATAAAGGGTCAAAATGGAGAAGTTGATAAGGTCAGACGAAACCAAAGGAAAAGACAGACGAATGGGAAAAAGCAGATGAATGGGGAAAATTGCTATAACTTTACCTAAATATATTGGATTAGGATTTTTTTAGATGGTTAGAAATAGAACTTCAAGATCTAAAACTTTCATGAAGACCTTGAAGGCAGATTCTATTGTCTATAGGGTCAAAAATGGAGCAGAATATAGGATCAGATGAAATCAAAGGAAAAAGCAGACGAATGGGAAAAAACAGATGAATCAGAAATATTGCTATAACTTTACCTAAAGATATCTGATTAGGATGTTCTTTAGATGGTTCGAAAGAGTACTTTAAGGTCTACAACTTTCATGAAGACCTTGAAGAAAAATTCTATTGTTTGGGGGGGTCAAAAATAGGAACAGACGATAGTGTACAGAAGGTCAAACATACAAGAAGCAGAAAGTCAAACATATACGATATGACATCATCACAGACGATATGACGTCTTCACAGATGATACATTTCACAGACGATATGATATTATCATAGATAATATGATGTCATCACAGAAAATACACTTTACAGACGATATGATGTCATCACAGACGATACATTCTATACTCTTGAACATCTCCAATTAAAAGGATCATAAATTTTGGCTTCAATGTCCAAAATTCTCATACTATATCCCCTTGGAAATCTAGAAGGATAAACTACAACTTTCTAGAAGACATCTTTTTATAATTCAACCTAGATCAATCAAGAATTTTCCTCGAATTTGGAATATGAATTTTACATTCATCCACCAATGTACTACATCCAGTTCTCAACTTCATGACAAATTTTGAGATTCTTAAAGGTAGAATTTAGATTCGATGTCTTCATAAGAAATGTATCCATATGTTTCTAGTTTAATCCAAATTAAGAATAATCTCGTTTGATAACTAGAGAAAAAGTTTTGGCTAAAAGACTGAAGCATACTCTGTGAACATTTTCTAAATCAATCCCCCATTTTGTTTTCATTTTATTTGTAACTTTCACCTTAATTCTTCCCATTTTAAAATCTCTTATCCACCAAAAATACCAAGGCAAAACATAAATTTATCCACATTTCTCATTCACTACTTTACTCTTGTTTATCATTTCTTGGTTCAAGAATTTTCATTCATTTGTTCTTTACTCATGACTAATCGCCAAATTTCTCATTTAATAGTTCTAATCTTCTAAAAAAAATTTAGGGTCCAACAATTCTCCTCCCTAAAAAAAAATTTCATCCTCAAAATTCTTACCTGAGTGATCAAACAATGGAGGTAATGCAGTCTTATGTTTTCCTCAATCTCCTAAGTAAGCTTCTTCACTCGAATAATTTCTTCCAAACTACTATATTCGGTAAAATGCTTGATTTAGTTGCCTATTCAAATACCCTTATTATCTTAATTAGTTCCCTAATACATCTCGAGTTTCTTTCAATTTCCTAATTGACTTACCTTTCCCGAATGATTTTCTCTATAGTAGTTACCTTTTCGGCATAATCACCTATATCATACTTCCATCGCGTTACTCTAATTCATCTTATGATTTTAACTATCGGAATCATAGATTACCTCGTACACCATATCCATATATAGATCTCATATGTACTCAATCACATTATTTACCAATGTAACCACATTATGAGCTGGGTGCTCCTAATAACTAGTCGACATGACCTTGAGGACTTCTACATATATCACTATCATTTGTTTCACTTTCCATATGTACGTTATAAATAAATTTAGAAGCATAACGCATAGCCATCTTAACATTCTAATATCGAATTCACTAACACAATCTTCTACCAGATCATAACTCTTATCACACCAATTAAACAATCATTTTCAATTCCTAGTTCAACCTTTCAATTCCTCTTTACTTATACTCCTTAAATCTTGTCATTTCCACCTATGTCTCTATTTCTTTCACAGTCAATTCAGGAAAACCCTTTTCACATCCATATTAATTCAAGTACATATCCACAACAAAATTCCATCACCATACTCACTAATATAATCACAATTACTAAATCTATGTCTAACATATCGGGCTACGTAATATTTCTTATTTCTAAATATCCTCAAACTTTCACTTTCTCACATTTTGACAGATCATTATCCCTCTCACTAATTCTATTAGCCCAAACTCTTAACAATCGCTTTTGCAATTGACACATATTCCAAAAGTTGCCCATGTAAGATCTTAATTCTGGGCTCTGATACCAAATAATGCTGGACTCCACTTCCGAAGCCCAGTTCGGAGATGTTTAACGTGAGCAAACTTATTATCCTATAGGGTTATTTCCATGAACCCTTATTAGGCCTCATCCCACAAGGGTGGCATGCCTATGACAATCAAACATCAAAACAAACTTATTACTTCAACTCAACCATATTATGAGGAAATCAATATGAACATACATAAACGAACTACTTCAATCTATCATTTCATTTCTAAAACAACAGAGTTTGAAAAACTTTATTTACATATCAAAAGCCACACCATTGGCTTATTACAAAAAATACAAAAAAAATGTGAAAATTCCCTTAGGTTCTTGATCTCTTAACTATCACCTGAAGAGGGGACAAAAAGGGGGCGAGCTTGACAACTCGTGGGTAACAGTTTATAATGGAAAAATAAGCAAAAACTTTGAAATCATTTTACTTGTAATAGAAAATTTTCATTGAGTTCATAAAACACATATTTCTTAAGCTTTCAACCAAAATCTACAAGGTACAAATCATGAATGCATCAAACTTGTTAACATAATATAAGCACATAAGCACATTAGAATGATTCGGGTGGATCCAAAACAGAACGTACTACGCATTTTTATATAATGGTCTTGCGTAGCTGTGAACTTATGGGAGTCCATGAAGGAGCTTCATGTCACTAGTAGGCCGGCGGGAGAAGCCTTTTGTCAAAGTATACTTGACTTAACTTAAGGGACTACCACGAACCAGATAACATGTATTTCATGACTTGGAAAATATATTGCCCAAAATGACACTTTTTGCCCTCAATCATATTGAACCTATCTTGGTACAATTGGCATAACTTTCACTAGAGATGTCAGGTCAAGGTTATTATTAGATGGTTTCAAAGAAGACTTTAATATATACAACTTTTATGAAGACCTAGAAGGCATATTCTATTGTATGAAGGTGAAAATGGAAAAGATGATAGGATCAGATGAAACCAAAGGAAAAGGCAGACGAATGAGAAAAAGCAAATGAATGGGGAAAATTACTATAACTTTACCTACAGATATTGGATTAGGATGTTCTTTAGATGTTTTGAAATAGGACTTCAAGATCTATAACTTTCATGAAGACCTTGAAGGCAGATTCTATCGTATAAAGGGTCAAAAATGGAGCAGACAATAGGATCAGACGAAACCAAAGAAAAAAGCAGACTTATGAGAAAAAACAGACGAATTGGGAAAATTGCTATAACTTTACCTACAGATATCAGATTAGGATGATCTTTCAATAGTTCGAAAGAGAACTTCAAAATCTACAACTTTCATGAAGACCTTGAAGAAAAATTATATCGTCTGAAGGGTCAAAAATAGAAATAGATGATAGTGTACAGAAGGTCAAATATAAAAGAAGCAGAAAGTCAAACATAGACGATATGATATCATCACAGACGATATAACATCATCACAGATGATACATTTCACAGACGATATGATGTCATCATAGATGATATGACGTTATCACAGACGATATACTTTACAGACGATATGATGTCATCATAAATGATATGACGTCATCACAGACGATACATTCTATACTCCTGAATATCTCCATTTAAAAGGATCATAACTTTTGACTCCAATGTACAAAATTCTCATACTATATACCGTTGGAAAGATAAAAAGATAATCTACAACTTTATAGAATACACCTTTCTATAATTCAGCATTGATTAATCCAGAATTTTCCTCGAATTTGGATCATGAATTGTATATTCATCCACCAATATACTGCACCCAGTTCTCAACTTTATGACAAATTTTGAGATTCTTAAAGACAGAATTTAGATTTGATGTCTATATAAGAAATGTAGCCATATGTTTCTAGTTTAATCTAAATTAAGAATCATCTCGTTTGGATAACTAGAGAAAAAGTTGTGGTTAAAAGACTGAAGCATACTCCGTGAACATTTTCTAGATCAACCCCCCATTTTGTTTTCATTGTACTTGTAACTTTCACCTTAATTCTTCCCATTTTAAAATCTTTTATCCACCAAAAACACCAAAGCAAAACATGAATCTATCCACATTTCTCATTATCTACTTTACTCTTGTCTATCATTTCTTGGTTCAAGAATTTTCATTCATTTATTCTTTACTCATGACTAATCACCAAATTTCTCATTTAATAGTTCTAATCGCCAAATTTCTCATTTAATAGTTCTAATCTTCTAAGAAAAATTTGGGATCCAACATAACTGCCTCAGGCCAGAAGTTCTTAGGCATTTGTTTACATGAAAGCATACTACAAACCATTTCTATGATTGTGCGGTTCGCACGTTCCGCCACTCTATTTTGTTGAGGAGAATAGCTTACAGTCAATTGACGTCAAATTCCGTTGGTCACGCAAAAGTCTATGAATTCATTGGAATTGAACTCTCCACCCCTTTATGTATGGAGACCTCGAATGGATGTTTCAACCTTTTCTTTTAAAATCTTCAATACTTTAAAAACCTTTGATTTTTCTGTCAATAAAAATACCCAAGTTTTGAAACTAAAATCATCAATAAAGGTTGAGAGATACCTTTTGTTGTTGTTGGAAATTGGAGAAATAGGCCCACAAATATCGGCATAGACAAGTTGGAGAATTTGTGAAGCTCTCCAAGTGCCTTTTTATGGAAAAGAGTTTCTGTGTTGTTTTCCTTTTACGCAATCTTCAAAGAAAAGACTGGAATTTTGTAATTGCGACAAACCCTTAACCATCTATTTGTGAGATAGTATTTTGAGGCCATCAAGACTTAAATGCCAATAATGACAATGCCACAGATGATCTGGATTTTGAGAAAAAGTATGGAAACATGACTGATCTAGTGATGTGATGATCGCTCAAAGAATAAACATGCCATTGTGTGACATTAGTGGTTGTGATGATAAGTCTTTTCTCTAGATGAAATACTTTGCACTAGTTGTGTTGAATTACGGTAGATAATCCTTTGTCCTGCAATTGACCAATACTTAAAAGATTGTTTTTAAATCAGGCATGTAAAATACCTCTGTGATAACGTGTGCAAGGTTGTTGACTTGCATATGAAATTGTCCTTTCCCCATGACCTGAAGAGTCGAATTATTGCCAAGTTTAACAGATTTACGGAAGGTATCGTCAAGGTGTGAAAAGAACTCTTTCCTTCCACACACGTGGTTGCTGTAACCAAAGTCCAGGAACCAACTAATTTCCTCTTGAGATCTATCATCATTAATGTAGGCCATTAGAAGAAGCTCTTACCTTTCCATCTCGGCAAAGTGAGCTTTGGAGTCCTTATTTTTCTTGGGACACTCGTTTTGAAAGTAGCCAAGATTATGACAATAATAGAATTCAACGAGAGCTTTATTCATACCTTGTCCACCACATCCTCTTCCCCTTCCACGTAAGGTGCCATGGGCACATTCAGAACTATCAGACATCCTCATGAACAATCTTCAATGCTTGCTCTTCAATGATATGACTAGATAAACGTTGTTCATGTACCTAGAGACTACTTTGCAATTCGTTAATACTTATTATGATCCAAGTCTTTGGATTCCTCAATAGAACAGACCACAAAGTTAAATTTGGATGACATAGAGCGCAAAATCTTTTCAATCACAGTAACATTACTCATCTTTTCACCAAGACTACCCATTTTATTAGTAATTGTAAGGGTACGAGCAAAAAAATCATTAACAATTTCACCTTCCTTTATGTGCAAAATTTCAAAATCTTTGCAAAAAGCCTGAAGTTGTGCATGCTTGACTCGGGCATTCCCTTGATACTTTTGCTTCAGGGAATCCTAAATACCCTTTACCGTGTCTTTGGTCAAAATGGTTTCCAAGGTGGTGCGATCAATGGCTTAGAATAAATAGTTCTTAGCTCGTAAATCCTTCAATTTTTTGTCAGCTAGCACCTTCCGTTCCACATTAGTAGGGGCTGCATCCTCTTCGAGAACTCCATTTTCAACTATGTGTCAATATTCCTTTGAGGCAAGGAAATTTTCTATAAGAATGCTCCAATGCTCATAGTCGGGGAATAACCGACTGTACAAAATTATTTTCTAAAGACATGATTGAGCTACGGCTACAATTTGTGAACTTTGACTCTTGACTCTGATATCAAATGTTAATGCTGAAGAAAGTTATCAGTCTCTAATAATATTGAATGCGAATACAGCTACTTATATAGCCTTACAATAACAAAAACGAGAAATAAAAGGCACTTCACTGTATTTGTGGCGTTAAGCTAAAAAACATACCTACTTCCCTACATAATATGGATTTATTAACAGGATTCAAAGACTAAGTCTATTTCTGGAACTATTGTAACACTCCCATCAATTTCATCTTCAATCTGACACTCCCCAGTCTTTATTGTTTCAGATTTGTCCAAACAAACGACATTTGTAGAAAAATCAAAACTAACATTCGATTGTTTCAGATTTTTTAACTCGTTATGATTTTCCATAATCCAAAACAAATGTCAGACTATGTAATGGTGGTGACTATTGTTGGACCCCGAACTTTTGATGAAAATTAGAAATATTAAAATGAATTTAATTGAGAAAGAAATTGGTGAGAAAA
>JANVCQ010049627.1:0-10863 GCA_025531925.1 Erythroxylum plowmanianum
TATTTTTGTTT
This sequence comes from Erythroxylum plowmanianum, assembly GCA_025531925.1. Taxonomy (NCBI): domain Eukaryota; kingdom Viridiplantae; phylum Streptophyta; class Magnoliopsida; order Malpighiales; family Erythroxylaceae; genus Erythroxylum; species Erythroxylum plowmanianum. The sequence goes on from JANVCQ010049627.1 coordinate 12, forward strand.
GAATTAAAGTCTGAATTTTTTGTATAACTTTACGACAAGGTTTAAAGATCTATTCAACCCCCCCCCCCCTTCTAGATCGTTTACATGTATAGTAAAATCACCTAACGCAGTAGGTCAAATGAAATCTTAATTAACTCAATATCAAACACAACCATGCAAGAACAAAGATAATCAAGAAGATCACAAATGAAATATATGAGACTTCATATGTTCAAACTCAAATTTCTACATCAACCGATCGGACTACACATAATCCAACATTTGATTAAACAATAATCAAGTAGCTTAACTACAAGTGACAAATCCTACACTTTGGCATTCATAAATCAGAGCTAAACTACAAATTAAGCTACTCCCCTTTTAAGAACATTGAACTCCAACCATCAGTACATCTTCAAGACGAAGGAATAGCCATGCATCACAACTAGAAACCTCACAACTAGGAATGAACCCAAGCTAACCATGGTGAAAGATGGCGGTGAGAATGGAAGAGAAAATTGGGAACTGTGGGTGTAAAGGTAATAGAGTGTGTGTTATGTTATGATCTCTCAACTGCCTTATTCTTTAACCTAAAATATATTTTCTTTCCAAAAACGGGTTGTGGATCGGGTTATACGGTATATGAAATTTTCAAAAATGATTCAAGTTTGCACTGATTTGAAGGTTCGCCACGGTGAAACATAAACTTTGTAGCGTCAATCTTTAATGATTTTTCCACGACAAACACTGACTTCATTGTAGCGATATTTAATGGTTGCGCCACGACGAAACACTAGCTTCGTTGCGGTGAACTTTGCCCGAAATGTCTATGCTTGATCTTGTTACTTCAAGTTATTTGTTTCACTTTTAGCTTTATGTCTTGATGTTCCTGCAATGAAAGTGGCAATTTGCAATATCAACTGTCATATAAATAAAGTGAGTGCAATTATCAACTAATTATGATAGTTTGATCCTTAAATTATATTAATTCAAAACAAGCACTTTTAAGTCAAATCAAGCACAATATCTAACAAAGGAGCTGAAAAGTGTAACAAAAACTATGAAAATGTCACTAAACAATATAGAAAACTTGGGTTTAATCAAATTTTCCCACACTTAGACCTTTGTACTCCTGGACAAAGTTTATGAAAGATTAAAGATATACATGTACAAAAGAAAATATCGACCACTCTTAAAAATGAGAGCAAAAAATGAGTAAAACCAAATTCTCAAAAATCAACTAAAGCAAATTGAAAGAATGTTAAGAAGATAAATACAATAAGGATTTAATCCAAGAGATCAGGCAAAAGAGATTTCTCTTAAGGGAAACTGTATAATGCTCAACTCACTTGTCTTGGGATAATTTCACTCTAAAATTTGCTTAGTCCATTCTTTACCATAAGCTTGTGATAGTTCTACCTCTCCACTATAAGAACCATAATTTCACAAATCAAGAGGACTTTAAGGGTTGTAGTGATGGATGAAGGCCAAGTGAAATGGAAGGAATAAAAGAAAAAAGAGATGAGTGGCATGCACAACAATTATTCTCATCATCAAACAAGCATCAACTATCATAAAGAAAATATTTAAAATTCTACCCTAGTTTGACTTTTTTTATTATACAATTGAATTCTATAATTTGAAACAATTGCTATGTAAATGCATAATTTAGAGGCAAACAACACGCCTTTTGTTTTTTTATTTGAACTTAAAAAGAAAAACTATAGATTAAATATTTACATCAATATGAAGACATGTGAAAGTACAAAACGATGGCTCAATGGGCTAACAATGGTTAAGTGTTTAGGCTTGTGTTGGATTAAGAGTTTTGAAATGAATGCCTCTATCATATTAACAAAATTTTAGTTCATAAAGCCTTGAATAAGAATTAAAACAAGTTCTAGAGAGATGTGAAATTAAGCGGATACACACAAATGAAAGAATTGAGGCTCAAATATCCTTCTGACAAGGGTAATATCTAAATTAAGTGATCTCAAGGTGTAAAAACATATAGCTCCACTTTTTAACATACTCTCATTTACCTCTCATTGAAAAAACTGATAATGGAATTAGCCAAAATCAACTATCATTTTAAAACTTGGATGTTTTTTTAAAAACACACATAACATTTTAAATTTTCAAAAAAAATTCAGAACAAGAGCAGTAAGAATCTAATTTGGAAGAATTGCTGACCTGAGGGAATATAAAACATTTTGCCCAAGAAAAGAGGAAGAGGCATTGCCGCAGTGAAGTAATTTCAAGCAGAGTTTCGACGTTATGAAACCAGTGATGGCTGTAGTGAAATATGGTAGAAATGTGAAAAATTGGCATAAAATGACATATAAGTGAAAATTCACCTCAAACCAAGTGAGCAACCGTAAACACACAAATGACCAAAATTGATGCATGAAGTTGTTGTGTCGAATTCAAAAAGATAAACATTGTTCCCTCATACTTGAACATAAGATTGTCCTCAATATTAAACAAGCAAAGATAAAGCACAAAAGAAGAAATCAAAAAGTACAATTCAACACAATAAAAGCTAGGAATAACCGATGAAATAAATGACATTATCCACAATTGTTAGTACAAACTCAGGAAAACACATCCGAATAGCTAACTAAGTATCCAACAATGCAAGACTAAAAACAAAAAGACTTAAAAAGAATACAATAACACAGGAAACAAAAAGATTGAAGAATCTAAAATGTAGGAAAATCATCACTGGATGGAGAGGAACTGACACCAGATGGGCCTGCACCAGATGTGCCTGCCCCAATGTACTAGTGTTGGGCATCAAGTCATCCTCATCAGAGGGAAACTAAAAGGGTAAGTGCTCGGCTAGTAGGGCATCTATGCAACATATATCACCGGTCTCGATCATAGAGAATGCAAAGTTGAGAGAGCTCAGCAAAAAGTTCATCGATCTTATCCGCAAGGGTCTCCAAGGTGATAGGCGCATGGACTTCCTAAGCTGGCTAGTCTAGAACTGCACCAAGATTAGAAACGGGTAGGGAAGGAGGTGGTGGTGGGTGAAGGGCAGGTTGCTTAAAGAGGTCGTACCTAAAGGATGGGGCTGGGTCAAAATAACTATCATTATCATACTCAAGGACGTGGTGTGTGTGAAAAATGTTAGATATAAGGTGAGGGAAAACTATGGCAGTAGTGAATCTTGCTATTTGGATGGAGTCATTGAGGGCGGAAATGATAACATCAACTATGTTGACCGAACATCCGATCATTAGGAGGTAGATGTAAAGGGCTTGGCATTTAGTGACGTAAGCGAGGTGGAGGGTAGGGATAATGTTGTTGCATACTAAGTGTCGCCAAGGACGAGTCTCTGGCCTCAACTCAAAGCGTTTAAGGTAATGCTTGGTGTTGTGTGGTCGGTGCCAATCAACGTCCTCTATCAAAGATGGTACTGTAGCCAAGGACGAGTCTCTGGCCTCAACTCAAAGCGTTTAAGGTAAAGCTCGGCGTTGTGTGGTTGGTGCCAATCAGCGCCCTCTATCAAAGATGGTACTTTTGCTCAATGTGTTTGGAAGCTTTGTGATTCTGAGGTTCTTCAGAATTAGCCACTGCCCCACTATTATCACAATAAAGTATAATGGTCTTTTCTGCCTCAGGAACCACCTCGAAATCATTTAGGAACTTATGAAGCCAGACTGCTTCTTTTGCTACTTCACAAGCAGCAACATACTCAGCCTCCATAGTTGAAACAACAACACAAGATTGCTTGATACTCGTCCAGACTATGGCTCCACCTCCTAAAACAAATATAGAACTAGAAGTTGATTTCCTTGAATCAACATTTGATTGGAAATTGGAATCCATATATACCATTAGAATAAGATTACTTCCAGAGTAAACAAGCATTAAGTTTTTCATCCTACAAAGATACTTCAAAATACACTTAACCGCAATCCAATATTCCATTCATGGATTGGACTGAGATCTACTTGCCAGTCCCACTGCGTAACAGATACCCGGTCTAGTGTAAAGCATTGCATACATTAAACTTCCAACTATCGAAGCATATGGAATGTTACGTATGCGTTCAACCTCCTCTTAGGTTTTAGGTGCTTGTTCATTTGAAAGTTTGATTCCATGTCTAGTAGTAGTGAAACCCCTCTTGTAATCTTGCATGGAAAACTTACTGAGCATATTCTCAATGTAGGTTAATTGAGACAAGGCTATATGTTTGTTTTTACGATCCCTTATAAGTTTGATCCTTAGAACATAGTTAGTCTCTCCCAAATCCTTCATTAAAAACTGTTCATTTAGCCATCCCTTAACTGTAGATAACATTCCCACATCATTCCCTATGAGTAAAATGGCATCAATATATAGGATTAGAAAAATAACCTTTCCATGTATCCTTTTATGGACATAAGGCTCATCTAGGTTTTGTATGAACCTTATGTTCCAAGACCTAGATGCTTGCTTGTGTCCATAAATGGACCTTTCAAACTTGCATACCTTATTCTCATTACCTGGCTCAATGAATCCTTTTGGTTGGGCCACAAAAATGGTTTTCTCAACACTGTGTTTGATTACTGTCCTCATGGGTGGGGACAGATGACAAGGACACAAAAGTCCCATACTCCGTTGTGTTTGCTTACTGTCCCCACCCATTTTTGTTCCGTTCCCGGAGCACAAGGATAGAAATTTTTTGTACCTCCCATGACTGTGGTACAAGATTTCTCGTCTCTGTCTCCAAAACAAAACACAAGCAATTTCCAGGAATACCCCTCCCCCCACATAAGCAATTTTTATTCTTAATTATATTATTAAATTCATCATCAACATCATCATCATTATTATTATTATTATTATTATTGTTATTATTATTTATTATTATTATAAATTTTGAATTTATTATTATTATTATTATTTAATTTTATTATATGAAATTATTATCTTATTATTATTATTAGTTATTGTTAATTTTAATATACGAAATTTCGAACTACTTATTATTATTATTTAATTTTATTATATGAATATATTATTATTATTATTATTATTATTGTTATTATTATTATTTATTATAGTTATAAATTTTCTACTTATTATTATTATTATTATTTTTATTATACAAAATTAATTATCATATTATTATTATTATTATTATTTATTAATTTTATTATACAAAATCATCATCATTATCATCATCACCCAGTTTGAAGTCTCGCAATGAAGCAGGGTCTGGGGAGGTCTGATAGTATGCAGCCTTACCCTTACATAATAGAGAGGCTGTTTCCTGTAAACTCACATGCAAATGAGACAATAATAAGAGTGATGCATGTTACCAAGAGAAAAGGCACAACTATCACAGTAAAAATATTAAGTAAATAAAATTTACATGCAGTACATAAATACGTGAAAATATTGGGTATACCTGATGGAGTCTAGGTCCACGCGTGCCCGATAAGCGTCAACGACTGGCGCAGCTCTTTTGTCGTTACGTTAAGGAGTCCTTACTCAGAGACCCTGAAGGTTTCCCAATCCTTTTGGCCCCATACACCTATCCTGAGGGCCCGCCTTGTCCAAAGGCCACACTTAGAAAAGGGGAGAGAGGATATTGGGGTGAGCTACCTACGCCCTAAACTGTGTACTGTAAGTACCATCTCCAAATAACTAATCCACTATTGCGGTGAACTTTTTTTTAAAAAAAAATTAATCCCTTACCCTTATCCGATCACGCCATACTCTCCTATTCCTAGCCACTGCCTCATCCATATCCAATTCAGACAAATCCTTCTTGATCACTTCCATCCAGTTCTTGTAAGGCCTCCCCCTTCTCCTCTTGTATTCACTAAGGGTTATACTCTCACAACTTATCACCGGCGCATCGGAGGGACTCCTGTGCACATGCCTGAACCACTTAAGTCTAGTCTCTCTCAACTTGTCAACAACACTAGCTATCTATAGTCTATCTCTCACCACCCGGTTCTAGACCTTATCTCTTTTGGTGATGTCACACCTCCACCAAAGCATACGCATTTCTGCTACCAACAACTGTCTCATATGTCGCCATTTTGCAGGCCAACATTCTACACCATATAACATGGTTGGACGAATCACCATTTTATAAAACTTCCCTTTGAGCTTTACAGGAATCTTTTTGTCACATAACACCCCTGACGCACTTCTCCATTTGGACCATCCAGATCTCATTCGTTGTGCTATATCGGCATCTATATTACCATCACTCTGAATGATAGACCCAAGATATCTAAAACTCGATCTCTGTGGAATGACATCAGCACCAATTGCTACGATTGCCTCATATACCTTCTAGATTCCTGAAAAGTTACATTCTAAATACTCTATCTTAGACCTGCTCAGTCTAAAACCTTTCGATTCTAATGTACCTCTCCAACATTCTAACTTGGAATTGACCCCCTCTCTGGTCTCACCCACTACGACAATATCGTTAGCAAATAACATACACCAAGGTACCTCTCCTCGTATATGTTTGGTAAGTTCATCTAACACTAATGTGAACAAAAAAGGGCTTAAAGCAGAACCTTGATGTAGTCCAACACTGATAGAAAATGCTTCTGTGTCTCCTCCTATCATCCTTACACTCGTCAAAACTCCTTCATACATATCCCTAATTACTTTAATATATGGCATAGGAATTCCCTTTTCCTTCAAACACCTCCATAGGAGTTCTTGCGACACTCGGTTATACGCCTTCTCCAAATCAATAAAAACGATATGTAAATCCCGCTTACGTTCCCTGTAGCATTTCATAAGTCTATGAAGGAGATGCATTGCTTCTGTTGTGGATCGACCAGGCATAAACCCAAATTGGTTGGCTGATACAGAGGCAACTCTCGAGATCCTTTTTTCAATGACCTTCTCCCACAACTTCATGATGTGACTCAGTAGTTTGATGCCTTTATAGTTATGACATTGTTGGATGTCCCCTTTTCCCTTTAGTAAGGGGATCAACCTACTCAATCTCCATTCATCCAGCATTTGGCTGATGCTAAGATCACATTAAAGAGTTGGGCTAACCACTCAGTACCGATAACTCCTATCCGCTTCCATACCTCTATAAGGATCTCGTCTGGCCCTACGGCCTTTCTATTCCCCATCCCTCGTATAACCTTTGTAATTTCACCCCTTGTGACCCTTTCCTAGATGTGCCTAGTAGGGACATGCTCCGACATGGAGGGCTCGCCTAACTCTACGTTGCCCACTATCTCTATGTTAAACAGGCCATAGAAGTATCCCTGCCATTTCCTCCTTGATGGCTTGGGCCTCTGTGAGGACTTGGCCTGCTTCATCATGTATACAGCTAACTTGGTTTAAATCTTTCGTCTTACATGCCCTATCTCAAGCTAGCTTGAAAATCTTTTGTGCTCCTTTTACTGTATCCAAGTCCCTATACATAGTCTCATATGCTTCTCCTCTAGCCACTACGATAGTTTTCTTGACTTTCTGTTTTGCTAATCGATAACATACTATATTGATCTCCCGCTCCGCCTCTGATGTACTTGCTAGAAAATCTTTAAAAGCTCTCTTCTTCGCCTTAACCGTCCCCTGAACCTCGCCCGACCACCACCATGATTCCATCCGCCCTCCCCCTTATCCTTTGGATAACCCTTTGGATACCCCTAGGTGTTTTGCGACAGTAGCCTAGACAGCGGAAGCTACACCCTCCCACATCCAGTTTGCATCCCCACTCACCGCCCATGATGGATGGTCCCGAACTTGAGTTCTAAACTAGATTGGACCATCGTGGCCACTTTAAGCCTCCACCATCTAATTTTACGACATTGTGTGTTAAAAAATTGCAACCTCCATCCATTAATTCCCAGATCCAAAACTAGTAATTTATGTTGCGTCGAAATGCATGCGGCCGGAATCACCTTGCAATCATTGCACCATGATCTGTCACTTTTCCTAACAAGGAAATAATCAATTTGCGTCTTGTTCGTGTTATTCTGAAATGTCACCAAATGCGCTTCTTTTTTCTTAAAAAGGGAATTTGCTATAACTAGTTCATAAGCTAGAGCCATATCTAATAGGGCAGTCCCACTTTCATTTCTAGTGCCATATCCGAAACCCCCATGGGTCCTTGGAAATCTGGCTACATTTGCTCCTATATGTCCATTAAAATCACCTCCGAGGAGGATCTGTTCAGTATTAGAGATTTGTTGAATGACCCCATCCAGCGCCTCCCAGAATATACTTTTTTGTTGTCTATCTGAACCCACATGCGGAGCATATGCGCAGACTACATTGAGAATCACACTACTAAAAACCATTTTTGCCACCAATATCCAGTCGTTGACCCTAGTGATCCCAACTACTCGGTTTATAAGCTCCTTGATCACTAAGATACCTATTTCATTCGGTGTTCGCGAGCTTCCCAAATACCCTAGTTTGAAACCCCCTATCTCTTTTGCTTTAGCTCCTGCCCACTTGGTCTCCTGAATACATGCTATTTGTATCCTATATTTGTCTAGAATCTCTACTAACTCTAAGGATTTTCCTGTGAGAGTCCCTATGTTCCAAGAACCTATACGGATTAGACCATCTCCTTTTTTATTTCTGCTTGCTATGCGCATCGAACCGTTTGCTCTGATTCCCGTCATACAATTTAAAGACATCTCTCCTACCTCGTGTCTTGCCTTAGTCCCGTAGGTACGATTCTAGGTAAACCTTTAAAATTGGGAAAAGAACTACCTAGCGAAAAAAGTAATAATAAGTAAAATATTAATAATAATAAAAAGTTCCAACAAATAAATAAAATAAAATAAATAAAATAAAATAAAATAAGAAAATAAATTTTTATAATAATAAAATAAAAATAATAAATAAATATAGATATAAAATTTTTTTATATATAAATATATACAACTAAATTATAAATAGATATAGAAAGAGAAATACATACCACTAAAGTATTAATAAAACTATTAATAAAAACAAAAAAGAGATAGGGCTAAAAATAAAAGCCAAATCGTAAAAGCACATAAAAACCTGCAAAGTAAGCCCTAATCGAATTGTGCCTGCAAATACGATCCAGGGAGTTAATCCACGATTACCAAAACATAAACCTCCAGAGATAACAGAATATTGAGGCAATACCAGAGCAAGTGGCCAAAATATATGGGAGGGGCGATTTAAAAGGATGGAAGGTTGGTTGGTAAAAGAGTGAAGCACCACAATTAGAGAAGAAGAGTGGGCTTGTCAAGTTTAAAACGCCAAGCTAAGAAGCGGGGGAACAACGGTTCGCAACAGGAAAACGACTGAAAGTTTCTTATGGACAACGACAAAAGTTGTCAGGATGCTCAAGAAATCTTCTTACAGATACGACTTGTGAGGTGCTAGGATAACTCGACGCAACACAGCCGTATGTTCGTCGTTTGCCGTGCATGTAGTCGTGCACCGTGTGCCAGGTTGCAACCCACCTCTGTAATTACGGGAACAAAGAAACGTGTAGAAGCAATTGCACCGAAATCCCTCACGGCAAGAAAAGAGCGCCCGACCACTTAAAGTTGTCTTCTAAAAACATTAAAAATGTGGTGCTCTTGATTGTTCACAGACAAAACACAAGCACAAAACTTGTTCATGAACTAGGTCCCATTACCCAGGTTACCCGAATGTACATGAATACAAGGCCAGTCCAACCGAGAAATAGAGAAATGCAGACACTTACAAACATAGCAACCAACCTCGCCTAAGAATAGATACTATGTGATTCAACCCACACAAGAGGACTTGAAAAAATAATGCGTAAAGGACAACTTACAAGCACACAACAACGATCACACTAACATACTACAAACACATAAACAGCTAGAAGGAGGGCTAGCACTTGCCACCCCTTACCTCCAGAAACGACCGGTGCCCCTCATGTAGAAATGGCCAAGGCATATGGCATGTACCAAAAATCAGCAAGCTCGCCCAAAAAGATATAAAGCTAGCGGTAAAAATGTATTTTAGATACCTGGTGATGTGGATTCCCCCTTGGTGCCCATGTCTTCCTCCTAAGTGAGTGTGAAGGAGAAATCCAGCAACGGAATAGCAAAAAAATAGTAGAATATAATATGCAGAGAACGTACCTTAGCGTAGGGGCTCTTCGCTGATAAAGACGAAGCACAGAACTAGAGCAGAAACACTTTCTGTTAGCCTCCTCTGTCAGAGAGGGTCGAGGAGACGCAATGTGAACTGTGTGAGTCTTAACAAATGGGCGGCGAAGATATGCCAAAAAACACGATGTCAAAGTGCCAAAAAACATGGTGACAAAGGAGTCCAGATCCTCTATCCAATATTATGGTGTCTTATTGTGTCCAATGAATCTCGGTCATTTATTTATATGAGTCCCGCGTAAATCTCGCGTGGGTCCCACAAAATAAATGATTGAGATTTCATGAGACAGAATAAGACAGAATAATATTAGACAGAGGATCTTGTCTCGTGACAAAAAAGCTACTCTCGAACAATTTAACCATTTCATTAATATTATTAATTACTCTCGAACAATTTAACTGAAAATGTGATATAAAGGGCTATACGTGGGTACGTACCTTGAGGTTCACTTGAGAGTCATTCGGAGTCTCGACGGTGATTTCAACGACGGTAAGCGGAACTTTCTCTTCTTTTTTCTTCTTATCTCCTTTGGCTTTATGTCGTTTAGTCTTTCCAGTTTTAGGAGCCATTGAGCATCGAAAGCCTGCTGGTGTAAGCTATAGACAAACTGCACTCCGCAATACTTTTAATCTTCTATCTACAAATGCAGAAACGAAACACAGGAGAGAAAGTCGCCAGACTCTTCTATCCAACTGCTTAATATTATCGGTAGGGCATGATAACTCCATCTCCACAGGTAGCAAATTGTCATGGGACG
>JANVCQ010049662.1:0-10861 GCA_025531925.1 Erythroxylum plowmanianum
TCCATCCCTTTCAAATCAACACCAAAAGCTATGACCTTCAATGGAGACGCAAAAAGAAAAGTGTTAGGAATCTAAAGGTTCAAGAATTACTTCATTTGGAGGTCAGATAGAAAAATTGGGGCCGAAAGAGTCAAATAAGATTTGGTCCTCAATCATATCAAACTTGTCTCGGGACAAATGGCATAACTTTCATTAGAGATGTTAGATTAAGATCATCTTAGGACGATTTCAAAGAGAAATTTGAGATATACAACTTTTAAGAAGGCATTGAGGTCAAATTTTATCATCTGAAGGGTCAAAATGGACCAAATAATAGGATTAGACAAAACTAAATGAAAAAGCAGAAGAATGGAAAAAGATAGAAGAAGTGGGAAAATTGCTATAACTTTTCCTATAGATATTGGATTTGGGTTTTATTTAGATGGTTCAAAAGAAGACTTCAAGATATACAACTTTTATGCAGACCTTAAAGATAGATTCTATCTTTTAAAGGTCACAAATGGAACAGAAGATAGGTACAGACGAAGCCAATTGAAAAGGCAGACGAGTGGAAAAAAGACAGAAGGAGTGAGAAAATTGCTATAACTTTCCATACATATATTGGATTAAGGTGTTCTTTATATGGTTATAAAGAGGACTTCAAGATATACAACTTTAATGATGATAGAAGACATATTCTATCCTGTAAAGGGTCAAAAATGGAACATAAGATATGTACAAATGAAGCCAAATGAAAAAGCAGACAAATAGAAAAAGACAGAAGGAGTGGGAAATTTGTTATAACTTTCTCTACAGATATCATATTAAGGTTTTATTTATATGGTTAGAAAGAGGACTTCAACATAGACAACTTTTATGAAGACCTAAAAGATATATTCTATCTTCTAAAGGGTCAAAAATGGACTAGAAGATAGGTCTAGACAAAACCAAATGAAAAAGCAAAAGAATGGAAAAGACAGAAGAAGTGGGAAAATTGCTATAACTCTAATTAAGGTGTTATTTATATGATTCAAAAGAGGAATTCAATATCTACAACTTTCATGAAGACCTCTAAGACATATTCTATCATCTAGAGGGTCAAAAATGGAATAGAAGATAGGTACAGATGAAGCCAAATGAAAAAGCAGATTAATGGAAAAAGACAGAAGGAGTGGGAAAATTACTATAACTTTCCCTAAAGATATCATATTAAGGTGTTATTTATATAGTTCGAAAGAGAACTTCAAGATATACAACTTTTATGAAGACCTCAAAGACAAATTCTATCTTTTGAAGGGTAAAAAATGGACCATAATATAGGTACAAACGAAACCAAATGAAAAAGTAGAAGAATGGAAAATACAGAAGCAGTGGGAAAATTGCTATAACTTTCCCTGCAGATATCGGATTAAGGTGTTCATTATATGTTAGAAAGAGAACTTCAAGATCTACAACTTTGATGAAGACCTTCAAGACAGATTCTATCATTAGAAGGGTCAAAAATGGAATAAAAGATAGGCCAGGTGAAAAAATAGAAGAAGCAAAACATAGAAGAAGATGATGTCATCACAGAAGAAACAAAAAGGCAGAAGAAGCAAAACAAAGAAGAAGATGACGTCATCATAGAAGAAGCAAAACACAGAAGCAGCAAAACATAGAAGAAGATGACATCATCACAGAAGAAGCAAAAAGACAGAAGAAGCAAAACACAAAAGAAGCAAAACATAGAAGAAGATGACATTATCACAGAAGAAGCAAAAAGGCAGAAGAAGCAAAACACAGAGGAAGATGACATCGTCACAAAAGAAGCAAAACACAGAAGAAGCAAAACACAGAAGAAGCAAAACATAGAAGAAGCATAAAAATATAAGATACATCTTCCTTTACAAGGACTATAACTTTCAGCCTAGAAGTCCAAAAATTCCATACTATATATCCTTGGAAAGCTAAAAGAAATACCTACAACTTCCTAGAAGACAACTTTCTCTAATCTAGCTTAGATCGATCTATAATTGTCCTTGAATTCAGAGTAGAAATTTTTCATTCATCCACCAATGTACTGCATATAGTTCTCAACTTCATGACAAATTTTGAGGTTCTTAAAGACAGAATTTAAATTCGATGTCTTGATAAGAAATGTAGCCATATGTTTCTAGTTTAATCCAAATTAAGAATTAGCTCGTTTTGATAACTAAAGAAAAGGTTGTGATTAAAAGACTGAAGCATACTCCGTGAACATTTTCCAGATCAATCACCCATTTTGTTTCACAATCTTTCCTTAGCACAACTCATACCAAGATAACCCTTTCTACTTCATTTACTCCTCATTCCCAACTCCATTTGAAATCAATATCATCCATGAAGAAATTATAATCCATGATTAATCATGAACACCAATGATAGAACGTACACCTATATACATATCCTTCAACAACTTACTACACAAATTCAACTTCATTTTTGCTTTCATTCTACTTCTAACTTTCACCTTAATTCTTCTCATTTCAAAATCTCTTGTCCACTAAAAGCACCAAAGCAAAATGTGAATTTATCCACATTTCTTATTTAATAGTTCTAGTCTTCTAAGAAAAGTTCGGGGTCCAACAACATCTTCCTCTTACCTACTGGGTTGAGGCTTTCTAGACAGTAGTATATCTTATAAATCAACTCCCTACCCCTGTGTTCAAAGACTTGACTCCCTTATTTTGACTTTTCAATGAGAAACCTGACTATCAAACTCTCCAACTTTTCGGGTGTGTATGTTACCCCTGCCTAAAACCATATAACACACATAAGTTTCAATATCATAGTCAGAAATGTGTGTATTTAGGTCTAGCACCTCAACATAAAGGCTTTAAATGTTTAAGCTCGATGGGGAGAATATATGTATCTCGCCATGTAGTTTTTGATTCCTTGGTTTTTCCTTGTAGTGCAAGTTTCATAAACAGGAGGGCACAAACACCTACAAATGACAGTGCCATACCTAACTTAGTAACTTTGCCTAGCGCAGAACACTCAAAAAGGGCTGACCTAATGGATATTCTTCCAACGGCTAATTTAAGCTCATCAAAACAAGCCACAAGTAGTCCCAAATTAGAATTCAAAAGAAGGTCACTCAACTCAAATCCACATACTCTAAGTCCAAATGTCGTGACAACAGATGATGGCATTGGTTCGACTCAACAAACACATGAGTCTATTTTAAGTGAGGCAAATGAACCAAATCTTCAAAACAATAGTGCAGCTCAAGAACCTGGGTTACACCCCATGACTACTTAATCTTGGGCTGGTATATTCAAACGTAAACTTCCTTACGTTGGTCTTATTGAAAATAAAAGCATAATACAGTCTTCTCAAGCTTCTGAGCCCAAAAACATAACAAAAGCTCTCTCTCCCCCTCACTAGAAGCAAGCCATGTTGAATGAATTTGACGCTCTACAAAGAAACAAAATATGGGTTCTTATATTGTTCGATGGAACACAAAAGTTGGTTGACTACAAATGGGTCCTTAAGACCAAGTTCAAAGTAGACAGATCTCTTCTTAAGTACAAAGCGCAACTCGTGGAGAAGGGTTATCAACAGGCTCCTGGGATAGATTACAGAGAAACCTTTAGCCCTGTGGTCAAAGCTACAACCATTTGAATTGTGCTTACTATAGTCGTAACCTTCAACTGGGAAATAAAACAACTAAATGTGAACAATGCATTCCTTAACGGCTACCTTCAAGAAGATGTCTATATGAAGGAATCAGAAGGCTTTTGTGATCCATGATGTCCGCATCATATATGCAAGCTTATGAAAGCAATCTATGGACTCAAACAATCAACCCGTGTTTGGTTTGATCGACTAAGATTCACTCTACAACAATAGGATTTTCAAAATGCCAAGAGTGATATATCCCTATATTATCTTCGCGCTGATAATCTTATTGTATTGGTTCTAGTCTACATGGATGACATTTTGGTGACTGGTAATGAATTGGACTATCTAAAAGGTTTTGTTCGTAATCTTAATTCTAACTTTGCTCTGAAAGATTTGGGTCCTTTAGATTATTTTCTAGGAGTTGAAGTTCAACAAGACAACACTGGCATCTACTTAAGGGAAGTACACATTAGAGGTACTAAAGTGCTTCAACATGGTTAATTGTGCTGCTGTGCCAACTCCTATGGTAACTGGGCAAAAATTCTCGAGTCAAGATGGTTCACTCATGACTGATCCTTCTCTCTATCATGGAGCAATAGGGTCTCTTCAATGCGTCACCATAACCAGACCTAATATAGCCTTCTCAGTTAACAAACTAAGTCAGTTTATATCTCAACCCACTGAGACACATTTTTAGGGTGTAAAACGGATCTTTAGATATCTAAAAGGCACACATCAACTGAGCTTGCATATCAAACTAGTGAGGAGTTACCAATTGGTAGCATTTACAAATGCAGATTGGGTAACCAATGTAGATGACAGGAGGTCTACAGTTGGAACTTGTATCTATTTAGGAGATTATATGATTTCTTGGGCTTCTCACAAGCAAAGAGTTGTCTCAAGATCCAGTGCTAAGTCAGAATATAGAGCCTTGGCAGATGGTGTTGTTGAAATAAAATGGATTGTTTTGCTGTTAACGGAACTTGGACTAAATCTAAAACAGCCATCGATGATATGGTGTAACAATCTTAATGCAAAGGTTCTTGCGTCCCATTCTATACAGCATGCTAGAAGTAAACACATAGAAATTGATATTTATTTCTCGAGACATGATCTTGAGAAAAGAAGTCGATGTCCATCATATACCATCCTCACTTCAAGTTGCCGACTATTTGACGAAGGCTTTAACTCATCTACATTTTATGCGTAATAGAAACAAACTGAGACTATGCCATGCACCATCTAGTTTGAGAGGGAATATTAGAATACAATCTTAGGACATAAATGTATATTCACCGGTTATACTAACAACTGTAAAGTTCTAACAAACCATACACGTGTATGGTTGATATTCTCCATTGTAACAGAATCTGTTATGATAAATGTATATATCATACCGAACACCATTTGTGAGGTGTGCTCAGCATTATTCAATTTTCTAATCTATTGTTTTCTCTTTTTGTAGGTTTGAAACTCGACCTTATAAACCTATAAAACCATACTTTTTGGTTATTAGTTATCATTTATAAACCCACCAATTAAATTCATTACTTCCATAAGTTTTACCAACCACACTCATAATCTACATTAGGGCATTGAGCTTAGGAAATGAAGATTATAATTATCTTAGGAATTATTAGGGTCTCTCAATTTTAGTAAAACTATTTAATTATATCTAAATATTTTTAAATCATTACAAACTAAAATGTTTCTTCTAATCCTATTGTAGAATGTCTAATTATAGACAAATTAAGTGTGGAGATTAACATTTCTATCAATCTTTAATAAAATAAACAAATGATCACTTTAATAAATAAATACATATTTAAATTAGAGTGCCACTTTTTGGAAAACAAAAATAAATACAATGACTGAAAGAAAAGCAAAGTTCTTATAAGGGGTCAAAAATAAAAAAACAGCAAGTAAAGCAACATTATGGAAGAGGTGGAACTGGTTTAGTTAAAATTCCATATAGTTTATTACATATATGAGTGGTAATATATGTATATATTTGTCAAGTCACCTAAGCCGTCTACTTTTCATGGTCATTTGTTTTGTCACTATTTGTGTCATCATATTAATTTGTTTCACGTCAACCTGCTCTTCTATTTCACGTCATTTTTCTTTCTCATCCCACATCAGTCATGCTTGTGTTGTTATTGGTATGTGTCGTTAAGGGTATACAAATTTAATTCTTATTTATTTTTAATTTATTAAATAACTGTATTATAGTATATAGCAAATAAGAGTAGATCCCAAAAAAAGTTAATTTATTATTCTAGTTTATTAATTACAATATTTTTAAAAGAAATAATTACATCATAATAATTTTGCTCATACGAAAATAACATCATCAATGTATAAACACAGAATTTCCTTTTTAACTACATAAATAAGATACAACATCAAACTTTAATAAATAAACTTACAATATATTCTTAGAAAAATAAAATCAAAATTTATAATACATGGTTTATTTTGAGAACAATACATAAAGCTACGTTATTTTTTGAATTGAGAAGAAGTTAAACATACATAATGAAATACATGTAAAGATTTCATTCAATTATATTCACATATAAGATTAAGGAAAAATTCAAAAACTAAAGTAATTATAATTACTAAAACCTATGAATTAAGCTAATACATAAATAAAAGAGGGGAGGGGGAGGTCGCAGTTTTGATGTTTAGAAAGAATCAAATTAAATTTGGAAATGAAATAAATAAAACATATACACGATCTAGGGCACAGTCATGTAATGTGTCAAATTGAGTTTGAATTATAGCTTTACCTCTTATATCTAGAGAGGGGCACAATCTAGACCATGCTCATTTTAGATACCATATTTAAACAAAAATGAGAATTTAGCCTCTAAATTTTCTCTAACTTTAGATCTTATGATTACTTTAAACCTACATGCAATGGATTCACTATTATAGGCTAGTCTTGCTTACACCATACCATTTCTTACCAATATGAAAGTGAATAGGAGTTTCTTTGTTTATGTAGGTTTTTATAGGAGTTTATCAAGGATTTCTCTAAAACCATCCTTTGTGAAACATATTGAACAAAGATGGGGTGTTCCATTTATGTGCTTGAATGCATTCAATAGATTGAAAAAAGAATTGGTGTTAGCACCATATTTGAGTTTTTTTTATTTATATTGGTCAAAGAAAGGAGAAAATTTTTAATGTTATTTATTATGCTCGTATGATCTGAATGATGCTTATTTGAACTATTTAACTATTGAAAAATAATTGCTTGTTATTATATTTACTCTTGAAAAATTTAGGTCTTATCTTTTGGTTTTTAGGGTGATTGTCTATACAGACCATGTAGCCATCAAGTACTTGTTAATTAAAAAGAATGGCAAGCCACAATGATTTGCATAATAACTATTGCTATAAGAATTTGATCTTGAAATTAGAGATAAAAAGGGATTTTAAATGATATTACAGGTCAATTTTCCAAACTGGAGAGTCCAACGAGCACAAAAAAATTGTTCATCAATTCGAGCTTTCTAGATGAGCAGTTTTAGTTGTTCTTTAGCATGAACATTTTGTGAACTATCTATTTAGAGTCATTATTCCACTTAGTTTAAGCTAAATTCAAAGGATGTCAATAACTATCTATGGGAAGAACCAATATTATTCAAGACTTGTGTAGATGAAATGCTTAAGAGATGTATTCCTAAAGAAGAAACTAAGGATCATTTTCAATTTATAGAGTAAAATGGTCACTTTAGTACATCCATGAAAATTACTAAGGTATGCCAATCATGCTTCTATTAGCCTAGTATGTATTAGGATGCTAGATATTATGTGAGTATATAAGATAGATGTCAAAGGTTGACAATATCTCTTGGAGAAATGAAATTACTTTGACTAATATTCTAAAACTTGAATTTTTGATGTATGAGATATTGATTTTAGGGGTCAATTTCCATCTTCCTTAAATAGTCAATATATTCTAATTAATTTTTATTATACATCTAAATATATTAAAACTATAACATCTTTGACTAATAACTCTAAATTAGTGATGAAATTTATGAAGAGAAACATCTTCTTTAGATTTGGTGTACCTAGAGCAATAATTGCCTACTATCCTTAGTCTAATGGTTAAGTAGAACATGCAAACAATAAATTGAAAAGGATATTAGAGAAAAATGTTGGCATTTGACATTGAAATTCAATAATGGACTTTGGGTTTAGAGGACAACTTTTAAGGCACCATTAGGTATATCTCTATGTAGACTTATATTTGGAAAGCTCTTATGATGGTACCTTCACATACTTCTTTAGTACCTTTTTTTTTTCTTGTTTGATATGTATATAGTAAGAAAAAAGAGGGTAAGTAAGTATGAATGAAAACAAAGTAGTTTAACATACAATAATTGGATTAATATTATACTGGGACTGATGTTAACTCTTTGTTTCTTGATTGTACTTATGCTTTCTATTTTCTTCTTAGGATAGTTAGTACATAAAGTGGGATTAGGCATGAACTTTTTAAGTGCACTTTGTTTATTACGAAACTATAGTATTTGTATGGCTATAAATAAAACTAAATATGAAATTTTTTTCTTGTGATTATCCTTTTGTATCTAATTCTAAACATGGTTGAAGTAACTAGGGTATTCCTTACAAAAGTTTACTCTTTTGTCAAAAAATGACTTTAAATATGAGTATGCTTAGCACTTTAAATTTGTGACATGCTAAGTAATTGGGTCCACTCATCATAAATGTTTACACTCATATAAAAAAAGGCAAGTGATAAATTAAATAATTGAAGAAATTAAAAAAGAAAATGATTGAGTTCCTAACTGTTACCATTGTTTACATTAGATAATAAGGGTGACTACAAGTTAAGTTGCTCCATGAATTGATTATGTTGGTCATATAATAAGTATGATTAAGCTTCAAATTATGAATGAGCCACAAACAACCTCTCTACTATGTAGTGGTAAGACTGCGTATTATCAGATCTCCTTAGACCCCACTTTATTGCAGGACTTAGACTGAGTGTGATGTGATTAAGCATCATATTATGAATGAGCATTGATATAAAGAATCTAAATGTATTTAGCCCTGTTTATTCCTTAACTACTATGTATTGAGTTTATTATTTAAGGCTTGCACACCAGGAACTAGGAGTCATGATTTTAATGATAAATATGATTCATTACGTTATCTTAACGATTTCCTTTACTTTAAAAATAATAAAATGCTTAAGTGTAGGAAAATTTGATATCAGAATATTGTGCATGCTTTTATGAAAGTAAATACTTGGATTTTTCTATAGTTTGTATAGAAATTACTTAGATTCAATACTTAGTTGGTTTTTATTTAATTTGCTAGGTAATTTCAATGAGAAGTTATTTTATAAGTGATTTTGGAAAAACATGCAATACTTTTATGTACAAGATTCATCTTTTCTAAACATGTTCTCATACTTGGGCATATTATTGCCACATCCCTCTCTAGATGTGAAAAGTGGGTAAGATCATTAAATAAACCTAATTTGAAAGTAAGGATTAGAGAAATATTCTAATACATAAGTATGTTAGTGTTCGTTTCACTTATAAAGAAGTTATTGTGTTGAATATGTCCTCAAACACTAGCTCTCTAGATGAAAGATTAAATTTATAGTGTTAAAAACAATCTAGAACATATATGTATTCCAGCCCATATTCGTTGCTAATCTATATTATATAAAGATGTGAAAAATCCTAATTTAAGGGGAGATTTTAGAGGGTTTTAAGTTGAAAAAAATTTAAACTAGGTTTTTGTTAAATGAAGAGGGAGAGAAACCATAAAGTGCAAGGTTTGCAACTGTCTTTAAAGAGAAAAAAGATCTAGCATCATTCCAATAAATTGGAGAACATCAAAATATTGAGAATGTCTTCAAAGAGAAAAAAGATCTAGCATCATTCCAATAAATTGGAGAACATCAAAATATTGAGAATCGCATTAGAAAACATATTTATGATTTCTATAGTTTTTATGTTTATATTTATTGTCTCAAGGCTAATGAATATCTTAACCCTTCTGATGTTTAAATAAGAGGAACCTTAATATTGTCTCTGTTATGGTTTGATTTCAATTATTTTATGGAAGATTATCATAATTATGAAATATATTTGTTTTTCTTAATATTGATTTGATAAAAACTAGGATTTGAATTAGATCGAAAGTTATAACCAACAGTTTGAGAAAATATGATTGTATTAACCTAGGGATTAATGTTAGGAGTTGTATGGGATGATAGAGATAGACTTACATAATCTTCTTCTAAACCTTTTATAAAATTTAACATGTCTTAATGTATCATTTAAGGTTTAATCAAATAGATCTATTGGTTAATGGATTTTAAATAAGTGATTGTAATTTGAGAGAGGGAGCAATTTATCGATTTAGGAATTTTTTTGGTCAAAGTAATAAAGTATATGAAATAACTTTAACATTAATATAAAGGTATATTAAGTAGAATTCTTATCTAGAAGGTATATTTTATCTAATTTCTTCTCTTTGATTTTTTTCTATTGGAAACTTGATCTGATTTAGGAAAATTTTAGGATTAAATTAGATCACATCTAATCTAATTGTTGACAAGATAATTATAGGAAAGTCAAACTTGGAACTCAATACCTAACAAGAATAATACTTTAATGGTTACTATATTACTATAAGATGATAAGTGCACTTACCTAAATTGATATTATTAGCGTTAGGATGATTTGGAGCACAAACAACAACTGACTATTAGAACACTAGCATTAAAAGTAGACTTAAAAGTAACTATAGACATTGAGGTCAGTAACAAATCTTATGAAATTTTTTACATAATTGGATACTATCTTTCATTCAACTTCCATTAAACTAGTATATCAAAATTCTCATCAAAATTTTAATAAAATTTTGCTTCTAAATAATTATATTATTGTATTCAATTATATGAAATCCTACCCCTTGTACCTCATTATTCCTTTAAACTAAGATTCAAACTGATAACTTTCTTATTTGATGAGAATGTGTCAATAGAAGCTCAACCTAAAATTAAACTGATGCGAAAAGTCCCTATACACATTCTTAATTAGTAATAAAAAATAATCATATAATAATTTTGGTAATCAAATTAACTTGTATTAAATCTCAATCAGCATAGAACTTTTAAAAAATAATATTCAATTGTAACAAGATTGTACCTTGGATCAAAAAGTAGTAGTAACTTTTTATG
>JANVCQ010049673.1:0-10860 GCA_025531925.1 Erythroxylum plowmanianum
TTACACTTGAAGGGTTGATTTTGGGGAGATTATAGGTGTATATGGTGTTAGGATAGATGTTGGAAGCATTGGAGAAGTTTTGGAGGGAGTTTTGGGTCACCCATGTCCGTTTAACAGACATTAGGTTCGTTTAACGGACGTTCTCGGGTGAAAAAAGATCCTCAGCCTAGTGTATGTTCGTTAAACGGACATGGATGTTTGTTTAACAGACCTTCTCGGACGAAAATGGGTTGTTTAGCCAGTCTATGTCCGTTAAACGGACATGCATGTCCGTTTAACGGACATCCTCGGGTCAGCTACAGTAAATAGCGATTTTGACTAGTTTGAAGGCTGAATATCGCTTTGAAGTCTTCATAAGAATTGTATATCTAGATGTCTTCTTTCCAATGGTCCAAAAACGAAATCAATAAGACATTTATAGAAGAAGTTATAGCAATCGCGCCAAGACATGTTCAGTTGGAATAAGGACGTAAACATATTGGATTCTTCTGATCATAACTCCTTCATCCGACCTCCAAATTAAGTGATTTTTGAAGCATTGGATTTCTAACACGTTTTGCTACCTTTCCACAAAAATTGGTAGCTTTTGGCTTTGAATTAGAAAGGATTGATTCAAAGCAAGTGAGGGTTCGTTGAAATAACCCTATAAGGAAACCCGCTTACGCTTTTCGACTTTGGATCGGATAGTTGGGCTCTAGGAACGGGGTCCAACCCCTTGATTGGGCTTCGAGAATGGGGCCCAACAAAGGCAATAGGCTTAGCTTCACGGGAACTTTCCATTCGTCTCAAATATCGATTAGAGAGTCATCATGGAGTACCGGGCAGGTCGCCTAGTCATTACAGGATAGGGGCCTGTCATTGTAAACCTATTAACATCTACAATGAAGGTTGATGCAAATCAGGCAGATCTCAGGTTTTGCTTCAAAATAATTTCATCAGTGAAAGTCTACACTTTGCAAGTGCTTTTATGACAATAATGTTGATTTTTGATATAGCTTAGAACTAGAATTTGGTCTTGGTGGAATGACGCTTCAATAGTTATTAATTGTATTTGTTTGAAACACAGGCAGAGAATGTAGTGGACCAAATGGACTAGATTGAGAAGATAATTGGAGTCATTGCTTTGTTCTTGAGTTTTCATAATCTTGAACAATTAATTCTCCATGGTCTTTATTTTTTAGTATTTTAGATACTTCCAATAAATTGGTTGGATAATTCGGAATCATTTTTTAGCTTCTTTTTTCTGTATAACGATATACTTCCAAAGGAATTTAAGAAAGGTTACAGAGTCAATGTGAAGAAGCCTAACATTGACTTCAAATTCTACAAATGATGAAGAGTTGTTGAAGCATATGTAATTTTCCTTATAATTGTTAAGGATTGTAGAATTTGCTTTTTATATTTCGTAACAATAAAAGCAAATGTAATTTGTTTTTGGATTTTGAGCATATTAAATGTTGAATTTTACAAGTCCTATGGACTATATATTATATATAAATATAATTTTTTGATCGTTTACATTTGATAGTATGTACATAATTAAGACGTACATTAATATCTAAATATTGTTCTTAATGTATATATGGATGTTACCTAAGTAATGACAATAGTTTGTTTTTACATTAAATATTATTGATAACGAAATAATAAATTGTTGCTTTTATTTTTACAAATAGTTGCCTAAAAAAATTCACTTTGTTGCCTTATATATTTAACATTATTGCCTAAAAAAACCTTAAAATGTTGCAATATCTATTTAACATTGTTATTATAATTTGAAACTAAAGTGTTACCTTAGTTAAAACTTAAAGCAACATTTTTTATTTTGTTGCCTAATCAACAAGTTTTGTTGCGTTATACTTATTGCAACACCACTTTTTGTAACGATATGAATTCTGTTGCCTTAATAAAATGGCACCAACAATTGTACTTGGCTACACTTTTGTCTATTGCTTAAAGCATTTTGTGTCGTAGTGAGTGAGACTAATAATACACTTCAATGAGTTGTAAGCATGTTAATATCACACGCTTAAATCATCACTAACATTTAATTCCAATAATTCATTTCAATCCTCCATATCATTTCATCTTACTAACTTCCTTTTGTCCTTTACCAAAACCTGCACAATCAGCAATCAAAAGAGTTCCAAGGATAGTTCACTCTTGCCAGAAGCTATTAGGCTTCTACTGAGAGATGTTTATATCAATATTTTAAAAACTGGACCGGACATTGAACTGGTCAAAAAAATTTAAGGTTTAGAGGTTCAACTAATATTAAACCACTATAAAACTGATATATAATAAGTAAGAATAAAATTATAAAAATAAGTAAAACTATAGTATAAAATAAAATACTTTATTGAAATAAAAAACATTAATAATGCCTATTAATATATAATAAACTAATAATAAATATAATAATTTAAACTAAGATTAAATCTAACATAAAATTTAAAATAATAAAAATTTTATTTCTATATTATCATTTATTTAAAGACCTATAAAAGTTGAAATATGTTTAAAGAAAGTCACTCCAAGTTTATTCTAACTTCCTTTTTAACGTCCTTTAAATATGTTCTTTATAGTTTAAATGTTATTTGAACACATTCTTATATTATTTTAAGAAAAAAGACTTATATATACTAATTAATAATTTAATTTATTAAACAAATTCATGATAAAAATAATAATTAATTTTTAACAATAATAATTTAACATTTTTCAATTAAAATATAAGGAGATAAATAAAGAAACTAAAATTTTACAAATATAATTTCTTAGTGAAATTAAGTATTTTTAAAGATAAAAATAGTAATTCATTTTTAAAATAATAATTTAAAATAAAATTTTATTTAAAATATAAAGAGATAAATAAATATTATATTTTTGAAAATTATAATTTATTAATTAAATTGTGTTAAAGACTTTTAAAAAATTCATTGACAATTCTCAACTTTCCTGCATTGTATGAAATGTAAAAACTAAAAAGCTAAGGATTGACACAAACAACAATAAACATGGGCTACTGTGGGTGGCTTCACTAGATGGTTTTTGATAAACCGACTTAACCGACTTTTTTTTTTCTTATAAAGATTATAAATAAAAACAAAAGTGAAAATCAAGCCAGTTAGTATTTATTCTCATCAAACTAGCCAATCCGGTTCAGTTTTTAAATCATTGGTTTATATTACTCCTTTATTTATGATTATATAAAACTTACCGTACTTTTTTAGTGTGGTTTCAATACCTATTAATTTCCTTTTTAAAATTCTTTACTTCCTTGTTTTGTTTTACATTTTTTCCAGATAAAACATATTTTAGTTTAAATATTATTATTGATATGTTACAATTTTATTACTAACGATGGTTAATTATTAAACAAATTTAAAGATAAATTAATTTTGTAAATAAAATTCTTAATTTATTCATATAATATTTATTAATAAAAGATTAATTACATTTTTAAAAAAAATAAGTAAGCATGTTATTTATAAACTAAAATTTAATTTTAAATATTATTCATAATTAAATATTAAACATACAAAAATTATTTATAAATAACTATTTAAAGATTTAAATTTTATGTATTTCAAGAATATTTTAAAATATATTTCTTAGTGCTAGAGATTATGATTCGATTGAGTACCTTTAAGGATTACAATTGTGATTTGATTATCTTTAAGGACTATAATTGTAACTTACCTTATATGAATAAGATAATCTAGTATATAAAGGAGAGTAAGAGCTATTGATTTCGGTAAGCTCTTCCTATCTTTTTTCTCAATTCATATCAAGGTATCAGAGCAGGTTTTCTAATCCTACCTCTAATTTCTTTTTCCTTCATTCTCTCATAACTGAAAACCCATAGCCAAACCTTTCTGACAAAATTAAAACTAACCTTAACAATTTAACTCCAAAAACACCTCAAGCAACAACTGACGATCAAGTCATCGAAGAGTGTTCCACACGTCATCGACAGCCATTGTTCAATGTTTTATTGACCTTATGGACTAAGTCGCACCAACTCCAGAAACTTGTTGGTGACATGTTTTCTCCTTTTAATTGTTTGAAACTTGATTTGTGTGTTTAATTATAGTCAGTGATGTGTTTTTCTAGCTTTAATTATTGGAAACTAGGTTTGTATGTTTAACCATTGTCATTCGTTTCATGGTAGTCGTATTTCATGATGGTTGCATTATAGTCATAGTCCCTCTTTCATTGTTCCATAGTTGTTGATATTTGAAGTTCAATTTTTTGCATTATTATTCTTCACCTAATTCTCATTAACGTCTTGTTGTATTGGTTGCATCATGAGTGACTCCAAAATCAAAAGTATTGAAGGACAACAACCCATTATGGTTCAGTAAATCACAAATTGGAAATTGAATGAAATGAATAATATTGCTTGGGAGAAGGCGATCATTAGATATCTCAAGGGCCTATATGGGTATAAGCATCTCACAGATCCGACTTCTGATATTAAGTTATTAGGGCATAAGAAGTAGGAACAACGTGACAATCAAATAATGACAAGCCTTTGGAATGCCATGGAGCCAAATATTATTGAGATGTGTCATTATGTAAACTCTGCAAAGAGTTATGCGAGTATGTAAGACTTTTATTTTCTAATAATGTTACTCGTATATATTATTTATCTATGAAATTGTTGAAGTGTGAGTAAGGAAAAAAAGAACCACATCAAGTATTTTTTAGAAATAAATAATCTATTTGTAAAATATTTAGTAACCCAGCTGATAACAACAAATAAGGATCAACTTTTTAAGGAAAGAGAAGGGTTATTTTTGTTGAGATACTTAGTTGGCATAAGACTAGAATATGAACCAATTCGGGCCTAAATACTCGGTGGCACTAAATTTCCATCACTTGCTAAGATATGTTCATGAGTATCTTGATCCTTGAAGGCGTAACACAAGAAAGTGGAGACAAGTTTGCCCTAGCTATTCACAATAGTGAAAGAGGTAATAGAGGTTGAAGTAATCGTGGTGGTTGTGGAGGAAGGGGTAAAGGAGGTCAAAGAAATTATGACCATTATGGCAAGGATGAGAATGTTCGGGAATATTATTAGGACTTACACCCATAATTGCACCTGAAGCCTTCTCAATCTACTAATATTGTAGAGGCTTCTAGTGGTTTTGCCTCAACAAGTGGAAACTAGTTGGTCTTTAAAAAAGAATATGCAACTTTTCTCTAATGTCAAGCAGCCAAGGAAGCAACCACACCATTTCTGTTGTTTGCTCACCTAAATAATCACACAGTTTGTATATCATACTCTATTAAACCTTGAGTTATAGATTTAGAAGCCATTGACTATATACATGTAACCTAAACTTTTTTTATCAAATCACCCTTTTACCATATTGATATCAACTTACTATTACTAATAGTTCCACTATTAATATAAATGGTATTGGCACTACAATTCCTTCTCCTTCAATGATGTTACCAACAACACTATATATTCCAAAATTTTTGTTCAACTTAATGTTTGTTAGTGAACTAACCAAATCATTAAATTGTTATGTCTCTTTTCTTCCCACATTTTGTTGTTATCCGAGATTTGAAGACAAAGAAGATGATTGGAGGAGGGACTTGTTACAATCTAATTGTTCCACATTGGTAATAAAAGAGATTGATGTGGAGTTTATAGGTTTATGAGCTCTCCCACCCTTCAAGCTAGCTTTTGGGGTTGGTTCTCCTATAAGACCTTTAACAATTGGTATAAGAGTTCCCAATCAAAACTGTTAAAAAAAGAGTTATGTTTGTGGCCATAATTAACCATTGAGTTATTTGAATGATCCTCCCTTTTTTACTGCAAATATGAGAAATATAAATACATAATAAACTCAACAACTCTTCCTAGAAAAAGGTTACGATGGGCTAGTGGCAAAGAAATAGCTAAAAGAAACATGACCAATTTAAATATTAAACAAACAAATCTCTACTTAATATATCTATTACTTGTAATCCAAATATTTTGGATTCCTGATAGACACCCTTCTTGATCTTCTCAACACATATGTATCATTACCTCCCCCTTTAGAAGGAACCTTATCCTCAAGGTTTAGAGTAAGGAATCTGGCACTTAATTCTTCAACACTTTCCAATGTCACATCATCTGCTGACAAATGCCTCCATTAAACTCGACTTTCCTCAACAAAATTTGATTCTCTCTTAACCCAACGAGTGTCTAAGATAGTTTAAGGTTCAATGATAACATTAACATTATCAGTAACTGGTGCTAAGTTTGGGCTGGTTATAGAATTCTCTCCAGCTTGTTGCTTGAGCTTAGAAACATGAAAGACAGGGTGAATCTGGGTTTGTTCTAGCAAATCTAATTTGTAAGCTACCTTACCTACTTTAACTTTGATGCGGTATGGCCCATAAAACTGACTAGCCAACTTTTGAAATGGTCATTTATAAATAGTATGTTGTCAATATGGTTGCAACTTTAGAAATACCAAATCTCCAACTTCTAATTCAACCTCTCTTCACTTACGGTCAACTGCTTGCTTCATTCGATTAATTGTAGCACTTAAATGAGATTTGAGTTGTTTTTAGGAATACATGGTGGCAGCTTCCCATACAGTGCTTGGAATGGTGTCATGACAATCGAATTGTGATAGGTAGTGTTATACCAAAACTCAACCCAAGGTAGAAAAGAACTCCATTTTTGAGACTACTGTGACACAAAACATCACAAATATTGCTCTAACCAATGATTGACAACCTCTAATTGTCCGTCAATTTGAGGATGGTAAGAAGAGCTCAATTGTAGCTTGTGCCTGACATTTTGAAAATTTCCTGTTAAAATAAACTGATGAAAATGGGATCACAATCATTGATGATGGACTTTGGAAGTCCATGGAGTTTGATAACGCCATCCATAACTTTTTCAACTACCATCCTCAACTACAAGAATCGTGCTCTTACCATTAGACAACGTCAACGGTTCAATGAAGTCCATTGTTATATCATCTTATACTTGATAAGGAATAGGCAGTGGTTATAAAAGTCTAGCTGGAGATAGAGCGTCATTTTTGTTCTTCTGGCAAACAAAGCATGAGGCAACATACTGCTGAATTATTTTATCCATTGATGGCCAGTAAAATTGTTATGCTAACCTCTTATAAGTTCTCAATGCTCCTGAATGGCCTCCATAAGGTGAGTTATGAAGTTCTTGTAATAGTTGAGTGACAATTCCAATTTTAGGAGGAATGACAACCCTATTTTTATAGTAGATCAATCCACTATGCCAGCTATATGGAGCACTAGAATTTGAAGTTGCTAGCTTGCCTATGTCAACCATATAGGGATGAGATATTGCTTCCTTCTTAATTGCTTCCCATAAAGTGGTCTGAGAAACATAAATAGTATGAAGGCTTGGGCTTCCCATCATTCATGACAAAGCATCCGCAGCTAAATTCTCTCTCCTAGGTCAATACAAAATCTCATGGTCATAGCCCAATAGTTTTGACACCCATTTCTGATGCTCAGGTGTGCCAATTTGCTGCTCTAATAAGTGCTTGAGACTACGATGATCAGTTTGAATAAAGAATTTTCTGTCTATCAAATAAGGAAGTCATGTCTTGATTGCTTGAACTATAGCAAGCATTTCTTTGGCATATATGGGCCAAGACTACTTTGTCATTCCTTAGGCATGAGGTTGTTTTTCCATCCAAAGTTAATAATATAGCTAAAAACTTTTTTGTGTTAGTTCATTATGATGTTTGGGGTCCATCTTATGTGACCTCAAAACTTGTTTTTACGTTACTTTGTTGTTTTTATTGATGATTTGTCTAGAATGATTTGGTTATATTTATTGAAAAAATGTTTCACATTGTTTTCTATTTTCCAATCCTTTTGCTTTGAAATCAAAACTCAATTTGTTTGTCCTATTTGTATCCTCAGAAGTGATAATGCCAAAACATATTTTTTTGAATCTTTTAAGTCTTACATAAAAAAATTTATGATATTATTCACCAATCTTCTTTTTCTCACATATCACAACAAAATGGTGTTACTAAAAAAAATTAGGTATGTCATAAAAGTTACACGAACCTTACTAATTGAAATGAAGGTTCTCAAAGAGTTTTTGAGTGATGTTGTCTTCACTGCTTGCTATCTTAACAAAATTTTATCCACTACTCTTAAAGATCAGATCCTTCGTATCTTTATATTTCTTAATACTCCTATGTTTCCTTTTCAACTTATCTTTGAATGTGTTTGTTTTATCCCCCATCTCCACTCAGGAGTTGACAAATTATCTTACACAAGTCGTCAATTATATCTTCCTCAATTACTCGAATCGTTGTTACAACCCCTCACTTCAAAGATTCTTTGTTTATGTATACGTGACATTCTTAGAGCACATTGCATACTCTTCTAAAAGTCAAGATGCCAAAAGCTTCCATCATTATCTACCCTCACTTTTGGATAATTTGCCTAAAAGTTCAGACAATTCACCTACAAATTATGATCCTTCTTATCTTTATTAATTATCTCAAGCAAATTTGTAAGTTTATTCTCAACGACCTAGTTGGATGGTTGATAGCCATCCTAATAAGTCGTCTCCTCTAATGCCTAATCTAACGCTGATCCAAAAGACAATGACTTAAACTGGCCTATTGCTTTACAAAAAGGCAAACGATTTTGTACCAATCGTCTAATTTTTAATTTTGTTTCTTATATCCACGTGTCCCCCTCTTTTTGTTTTTTTTAATCAAACCTGGATTTTGTGCCTATAACTAAAGAGTATAACTGAGGCTATACATAACCTTAGGTTGAACCAAGTTATGCAAGAGGTAACAAATGCTTTATGGCTAAATGACACCTAGAAGCTTATTACTTATGTTCCTGATGCCTCAATTGTTGGCTGTCGATGGGTATAACTATCATCTACTGAATGACTTGCTAAAGGATACACAAAAGTCTATCGTATTGATTATTCTGGAACTAATTCTCCTGTGGCAAAAATAGCATCAATCCACATTTTTATCTCCTTAGACTTAGTTGCATCTTATTCTCGGCCTCTCTTCCAACCCTTTTAGTATCCAACAAAAAATTAGTGGTCATTGATGTCTCCCTGCATATCAGAATAATTATCAATACTCAAAGATCAAAACCAGCAAGAATATTTTGGTCGGAGGCCACAAAAGTTACAGAAGAAGAACCAGGCTCCAGATCAATTAATTCTATAACTACAGCAAAATGTAAAGCATGCAAAAGAAAAAGAAGGTACGTGGGAGGTGAATATAGTGTTAAATTACATCAATAAAAGGTGCATATCAATGGCTCTCCATTTGGGCTACCAATCTTTAAGAGAGAGAAATAGTGAATTTTCAATTTCTTCAGAATAAGGTGAATATGACTTTCGGTGTTGTTCTTTAATTGCAGACATGTACCAAGAGCCACCAAATCAAATTAAAATGGTGGCCTTCCCAGTTAAAGAAGAAATCTACTAAAAAGAATCAAAACAGGAGAAAAACCCCAAATGTCAAGACAGCAGAGCAAGTAAAAAAGGTGACCATTCAGAGAAATCAGCCATACATAGCAAGATATGTAGCAGACTAGTTAAGTAACCCATATCTACAATAAATCACATATCATATCAGAATAATGCACATAACAGTCCTATAGAAAGACCCTGTTTTAAATGTATTGCTTCACATAAAATAGCATCCACATGCAAACCCTTCAACTTAGAGGCCCCGAATAGAAGAAATATCAACATAAGTTCCCGATTACATATCATGTTGAAGAATGGTGGGAACTGCGAGAGCAAAAACTAGGCTTTACTGAACCCAAAAAGATATCTTAATTGTTTTGAATTGTTTAAACAAACTTATATCTCACTTCTAGCAAGATTACCAGTATGAACTCATCTTCTACAATAATCTTGACTATTTGTGTGGTTAAATCATATGCTTAGGTCCATAGTCAGACTAAGGGACATAACTGTATTAGGATGATATACTGTTGGAAATGAACTGTTGACCTAATTCTTGGGATTCTAGAGCTTAACACTACAGCTGTAAAATTCTAGTCAATGTTGTAAAATAGGAAACTACTTTTGAGATATTCAAATCAGATGAATTTTTCTCTCCAGTATATAGCAAATAACAGATAACTCCAATTACCTCACATCAATCCAAACAGTCAATGGCCCTCACATCCAACAGGGGGTCATGTTTTATCTGTCAGAAGGCACGCCACATCACCAATGGCTCCCAGCTTAAGCTAATTGCAGTTTCCAGTACATCACTGACAATCACTGACTCAGCTTTCATCAATGACGCTGAAATTGGTGAATATCCATTTCTTCGATATCTTCGGCTCTTGGGTTGTAGAAATAATTATCATTAGAATCTTCTCGAGATGCTGCTTTCAGCAATAAAAAACTGTCCAATTCTATATGATCATTCAAGTTAAAACACAGACATCCTTCAATAGGAGTCCCAGCCATATCCAGTTCATGTCTCTTAGTAATATCTTTTGCTCTCTTCACTAACTCTGAAACATTTGCTACAATGTCGTCACCATATGAGCAACTGTGCTTTTGTCTTCATTTGCTTGCCACCTATTTTTTGTCTCAGAAGGATGCTCACAAGGAGTTTCAGTTACTACAGCAGTGTTAGAGAATATATAAAACCAATTGAGTTGGCCTCATACAACAGCTTAATCTATTGTGGTGAAATGGTCGCTTAAGATGGTATCAGAGCCTCTATGACCAAATGGTCATGAGTTCGAATCCTACCACCAACTCTGTAGCGCCCCCTCACCGTAGGGTACATATCGGGACGCCCGAGGGTCGCTCCGACACGTATCCCACGATAAAGGTGT